>OW203768.1:3134039-3206810 GCA_934045905.1 Leuctra nigra
TTTCCCCACCCTTAGATTTCTTTGAAAAACTACTAGATCGTGTATCAAGTACAATATTTTATTCTAACAGTTTTAAACGTACACGTTCCTGGATAATTTACTGAGATATGAGATTTTACTGCTTTATTTTTACGATTTCCCTTATAAAAAGTGCAGTTTTACATTTAAAACTGTGTTGCCATGGTAAAACGGCCTTCTAGAAATCCACATTTCTTTGCAAATTTGTGTAAACTTCAAGAAGACCGTGACTATTCGCTAGTCCCTCCCGAAACCCTCGTGTCCCAGCATAACGATGTTAGTCACATCCCCACGATATCATCTCTGACCATGCAAAGTGTAAACCTTACTTCCAGGACGATGCCCCCGCGCCCTAATGATGAACGCCCAAACGCATTCCCGTGGAGGCGATAAGGAAATTAGAGGGGGGTGGAAATCTGTGCGCTAGACTAAGCAATTTCCACCCCACAAGTCGAGCTCGACGAATAAATTGATTGCGAGACAATTAGGAGCGAATAACCGAACCACGGTTGAATTATCAGATAGCATTGCGCTCTAATGATAAGTCAATTTCAATGAAATCTGACACACAAAATAACTAAGTGAAACAGTTCTCGAGTTTATGTACGCTCGATTAAACATGGATGACGTTGGTTTTTTTGTGGAAAATGGAATGAAAATGATTGTGATTTGAAGGGTTTTGAAGCGAGTTCAATTGTAACGCGTTGGCCAATGAGAATGCGAGGTTCATTCGGTTGCTTCTCCCTTGCGTTATGCGTTGGCCAATGAGGAGCCTTGCTTCCATCGTTTGCTCCGATCAGCGACTGAATATTGGTTCCTTATTGGCGAAAGATGTTAATAAAGCCACAGAAAAAGACTAGAGTAATTTATTTCCGCAAATATCATCAAACATAAGTTTTGCAAAACAATATTTTCAGTTTGAAAAAAAGTTAAATATTTTTTGATCAAAGTGATTTGTGAAATGTCAACTAATTTAAATTAACTGCTAGTTTTACCCCATAGTTAAACAATACATGTTGATCTTCGTGAAAAAGGCTATGCATAAAATTTGCATAAAATAGCAACGGATATGTCTTCTTTTTTAGAATCCGTCCAATTAAGTTTTAACATAATTTTCGTCGTAAAGAAGAAGAAAAATCGAGTGTATTTTTAGCAGCGGGAGGAAATAGATTGAAATAGTTTTAATTTGAACTTTGAAAAACTTAATTTAAGTTTGACTCAAGAAAACTTTTACGTAACACTTCACAAGTAAACCAAAGCTCTTTCACGAAATAAAAAGTGAGCTGAGTGTGAACTTTGTAATGCAACGCTCGCTTATCTGTTGAATAACCCAAGACAGCTCGCGAACTCCACTTTTCACGCTGCAAGAATCTGTGATTTCAATCTCAAGTAAACTTCGCTAATGATATAAGACGATCTCGAGACAACATGTTTCATGTGGAATAAACAAATGCGAGTCTGCTGCCGACAACCCATTATTAACCCCCCCCCCCCCCCCCCAACACGTTAATGCACTCACAATTAACACAGTTCAAAGTTCATTTAGCCAAATGTTGATACAAATTGCCTAGAATATCATTTATCAAGGTTCTAATTATTCTTGTGAACAATTCGAGAAAAGCTGTTTACATTAATCATGAATCACACTTTTTAAAAATTGCGAACTCACAAGAGTTAGAAATTTCACTTCAACATCTATTATTCACAAGTCTTCGTATTGATAAATTGATTTAAAAACTATTCAAAGCTTTCACGAACTTTTGTATTATATCATTATTGCAAACATTGCAGTTCTAAGGGTCGACATGTCGACATATTGCCGGTTCAGATTTAATTATAAATGGAGGTAAATCGATGCATTTTTGTAAAGTGAGTGCTTCCTCTTCATATTAAAGATTTCTCTGGTGTTTTTTGATCAAATATCGACCATCACAGAGCACAAAATCAAAACTATTCTCAATGGTGCCATCAAGGTGGTGTCAATTGTCAATAATAAGGGTCAATTATTATCAATAATATTGTGAATAAGCTCAAGTATCGTATAGACGAAGTTCTTAAACACGAAACACACCACCAAGTGGCAAATGAAGTAAATGTGCAGCCAATGAGAGAGCATTCTTCACTTCTGTAAACTTGATAGAGATGTAAACTTGACACCTTGTTCCACTGTATTCCATAGAGCCGTGATTTACAAAAGGTGGTTCAACTTTCTTCTGTTACCTTAGAGCTTAGCACTTAGCAATATATTCATATAGATTGCTCATTGTCGGTGATATGAAGTATCTTGCAATATTGCCAACTCAGGTATCCATATTTTTATATATCCATATTTATTGATATCCATATCCTATTTTTCATATTAGTATTTAGATATGATTATTCAACCATAGAGATTCATATACTTACAGAGAGGGGCAAGTAGATAGCTAGCCTTGGTATGATGCGATGTACATTGTCAGGGTAGATCTGAGCATGCTCAGCCACCATCTTGGAGATTATTTCAAAAATTACTTTAAAAATGGCACCCCCCTCGATTGTAATGTTGTTGGCAAGAGACTTGAATGTTACTTTGTACTAACCTTCAGTGCATACTTCACAGTAACAAACAACACAGAACAAATAAATGTACAGTAAAAACAAGATATAATATTGTAATAGTCTTCTGATTCAAGTTAAAAACGTGTTTCTAGTAAGTTTAAAATTTGACAGCTCAAAGTAATTTTTTCACTGCCTTCCGAATTAATTTTACATTTCAGTGGCAGTGAATTATTAAATATCTCCAAAATGGAGAAAAAGGATCTTTCAAAATTAGTCAAGCATTAACCAGTAGTTACCCCTCTCTGTAATATATCTCTATGATTCAACATTGCTTTATTAATATTGTATTATGATAATGTTTGTATAACGTAGTTTTCTGCTGATTTCTTACAAATTAAACGCTATTTCTTGTAGGTTTTCGTTCTTCTTTGAACACCCATCACATAAATCTTGATTTCTGTGTAACGGGTTGAAATATTTCTCCTGTATTAGCTGGCGAGATGTTTTGGTAAAAACACTAGCAAGACGCTGTCTAGAGCGGCCAGCTCGTCGAAGGGCTGCAATTTTGGTCAGTATTTCTGTACATTCTCCAATAGATGTAAGTATTACAACAAACCACTTGTCACAAGTCGCATTACTAATGAGAATTTTGGCTGAGTATTAACGCTCTGAACTTGTATTCCGGAGGCCCGGGTTCGATTCCCGCGGCCGTCCTTCCTGACTGGGGTTTTATCGTGGTATTCCTTCAGTCGACAGGCAAATGCTGGGAAGGTACCCTATACTAATAGGCCACGACCGCCTCCTTCCCATCTTCCATCCTTACCTACTCTTCACCATCATCTCCCAAATCATCATCATACTCATTCATCCGTCGCCATTAGCCTCGCTGCAGAACAGTGCGACGTTAAGCCCCAGACAAAAAAACTAATGAGAATATCCACTCCCCTCTACACTGAGAGAAATAAATGTGAAATTATTTACGCTGAAAATATTTCGCTGGTTTTGGCGAAGTTTACACTTGTTTTAGCAACCACGTTTCGCTGGATTAGCGAAATCAGTTTCACAAACCGAACTAATTGGGTCTTGCGATTTAATTTCACTAGTGTTGCGAAATGTTTCATGTGACAAATAATCGTTCTTTTAGTGAAATATTTACGCAAATTTTGTGTAACTATTTTCTTAAAAGCTGTGAAATTATTTACGCTAAAAACATTATGCTGCGTTTAACGAAAATTTTCATTGTTTTAGCAACAAATTTAGCAGGAATAACGAAGGACTTTTCACTATTCGGGTCTTGCGATTTAATTTTACTAGATTTGCGAAATGTTTTCGCAGCGGCAAACGTGATCGATCGTTTAGTAGAATACTTACACTAAACCAGTGTAACATTTTAACATTTTGAATCTAGCGTCAGTAAATATTTCGCTAACTCCTCGCATCGTTCTTGTACGATTGTGACCGCTTCTACCATCACCCGTCCGCACAGCCAGTTGGTCTACACGCTGTCTTCGAAATCTGCCGACCCGGGTTCGAATCACACCCGAATCTCAACTAATCAAAGTGCGTTTTAATTTCAGATTCTAGTCACAAATGTAATCATCTCTGTGAATATGTACTCAGATTGTAGTTGTAAGTAAATCCTGTGAAGTAATCGTCAAATAACTTTTAAATTTTTTAATAATAAAATTTAACATTGGTATAGCTTAGCGAAAAATAATCGCTAATCCAGCGCAATATTTGCTATGTTTTTTTCTTACGTGTTATATTGGGGCCTGCGAAAAATTTCGCTATAATCCAGCGAAACTGTATCACTAAAGTTGCATATTTAGACAGGGAAACAATTACACTAAATATGTGAAACAAATTTCACTGGCCTAGTACAAATATTGCGGTAGAAGTCTGCGAAACCCTTTTCGCTATTTTTGTGAAATTAAATCCCTGTGTCTAGTTCAATGAGACTCTTACGCTGTTCCAGCGTAAGTTTCGCATGAAATTTCTCTCAGTGTACCCCCTTCTTTCAATGACTGTCAGCATTTTGTTTTAAAGACCCCCCCTCCTAATATTCCCTCTCTTCCAGAGCTGAGCGCCTCCCAGCAGGAGCTCCAGGATATCATCACGAAGTTCACACGGGAAGAAATCATCCCTCGGGCTGCCGATTACGACAAGTCCATGGAGTTCCCGTGGGACATCGTCAAGAAGGCCTGGAAGCTGGGAATCATGAACGTCCAGATCCCAACAACATGCGGTGAGACTGCAGCCTGTTAGCTTGGATAACGCTCTGTGTAACGCGTTGATGAGCGAGCACCGGAGCGCGCAACATCTCCTACCGGAATATCGTAAAGCACAGAAAACATAATATACATTCAAAGGGAATTGAAATACGATCCACTAGATCAAAATTAAATTACCAGACTTCATTGAAACTGAGAATAGCCATCTATACACTCTGATCCATAAAGAAAATCAGATTTAAGTTGCACAGGAAATTAAATGTTGATTAAATCTCTTCTGACATTCTATTAAAATGTCAATAAGTATATATACATTCTCTCCCGAATGGGCTGAAAACTTGTAAAATAATAGAAAATTGCAGTCTTAATGTCCATGCATAATTTGAACGTAATTGGAACATTTTGATTTTCGATCAATCGGGAGATATTTTCATTTTTGGACCAAACAGGCTCTCAAAAACTATACACAATTAAGTTAGAATGATATATGTGTGGAAAATTTCAGTTCGATCGGAAAAAATGTGACCTGTGGCGTCGGGCCAAACACAAAAACACAAAAAAGTGTCCTAAAGGCAGAATGGAGACGCTCGCTCAATCGCACGAAAGGAATGTAACTCTCTTGATGTTTCTAAGGTGGTCTTGGCTTGGGAGTCTTCGAGGACTGTATCCTAGGGGAAGCTGCTGCTTACGGATGCACCGGGATTTCAACTGCCATCTATGCCACGCAATTAGCGGTATGTTCATGACATCTGAAGCGTACAGGGGAAGAACGCTATGAGTCACATTCGGATGAAACTGAGATCAACGAAGTTTTATGTTGAAACTTGTATCTTCCATATGTAAATCGATATTTCATTTGCGATTTTCATGACTTCGTGGTAATATTTTCTAGAAACCGAGGGTATATTCTGAAAGCTCATAAAATCACTGCAAGACATTTTAAATTTTTTCAAAAAATGGACTCATAGCGTTATTTCCCTGTTTCATTCATTTTCGAAAGTTCACTCACAGATATTGTATAACTAAACTTGAAATGCCAAATCAAAATTAACCTTCAACTTAACTTATTTTAAATTATGTTACCAATGTTTTGTTATTTTATTCCTCCCAGCAAATACCAGTGAATAAATCTGGTACGAAAGAGCAGCAGAAGAAGTACCTGGGCCGCCTTACAGAAGAACCTCTTATGGTTGTAAGTATACATTTATTCAGAAGCCAGATATTTGAAATACTTCTAGGAGACCGTAACAGTAACCGACCAACAAGCGCATGATAATATTACTAATTAATATCAAACAATATGTAACGTAGCATTAGTCAAAGTTGTATCAATCAATAGTAGTAAAAATAATATAATTGAAATAAAATTCCCATTGCGAGGAAATAGCCGGCAAGCAGAGAGAAAAATTTTAGGGACTAACTTTTTATAACAGCTCTACAAATGACGTAACGGGGACGTAACGTAAACATAACGACGACATAAGACCAAGTAATAAAACATAAATTTTCTTAAGTTCCGTCCATTAAACTTCTCACATTTAATATCCGTACAAAAACTGAGGTACATGCCAAAAAACCGAAAAGGAGACGCTCTTTTCGCTTACTCAATAAATAGTTCCAATACAACCTCGCCTATGATGCGACTTAACACAAAAAAGTAGACACCTATTTGTATTTTAGTTTCGTTATGCATGTTTCAGTTTCTACGTCAATCACCTTAACTCTTAAATTTCCATTAAAAAACAATACAATCAAACAAAAACATTTACTCAATGTCATACGCAACGAAATAGTAAACAATAAAGAAGAGTAACATAAAAACAGATACCTACACGTTTCGATAGATCATTGTACATATTCATTTCCGTTGTATCGATTGTTTGCGTGAACAATTAACTTATACCGAAGTGAGAAGACGTCATGGAGTAAACGTATTCTAAAATCTTTCAGTGTTTCAACAATACAAGAACAATGTGGACAATAGGTCAGGGACTAAGATTCTTGCCACAATGACTAATCCAATATTATATGATAGTATGATTTAACAATTCTATTAAGACGATTCTCACACACGCGCCAAGATTTTCTTTTCCTCCAATGGAAAGAAATAGAATAATAAAACACGTCCACAATGCGCCAAACCGTCACAGAGAAGAATCAACAACCGACCATGTTGGTCGCAGCTGTGATCAGCTTGTTGACTTTATGTTACGCCTCGTTCTGGTGGCGACGTCGTCATCTTTGGCGCCACAGCTGGAAGATTCCAGGACCCTCTTCTCTACCGTTCATCGGAAACCTGACGCTATTCACAAGAGACAACATTCAAAACTTCCAGACGCTGTTGAAGATGCACGCAGACTACGGGCCGATCTATCGGGTGTGGATCGGGCCCAGGTTGATGGTGTTTTTGAGCGACGCCCGGGCGGTTGGCGAAGTACTGAAGAACCCTCGAGTTCATGATCACGATCCGTGGGTTGACAAGATGATGAAGATGTTTGTCGGAGAAGGACTCATCGCGATTTCGGGCGACGTGTGGAAGTATCACAGGAAGCTCATTGAACCGGCGTTCCACAAGAAGATTCTGCACACCTACATCGACGTGTTTGCGGAGAAGGCTGTCGGGTTGGTCAAGTCGTTGAGCGAAGTGAGTTGAAGTGTGGTAGGATTATGGACACACAATTCAGCTGCGATAATGTATCTCAATAAGTATTTCGACTTTTATAGAATGCGGATGGACGAACTGTCGATCTTTTTGACTTCATGGGTCTGGTGACCCTCCAAGCCGTCAAGGAAACGGTTGTAGGTGAGTGAATTTATTAGATATTTAAGGTTGTGCAAGCGCGAGCGATTTTTCCGCTTGTTGCAGGCACTTTTTTTGGATACGATTGGTGACAAAATGGGTTGACGAAATGATTTGAAATTTTAATCATGATTAAAGACCAACTTAGGGTTATCACTTGGTACCTTCTTGAATGGTTTGGATTTTAATCTACAGGCTGTAAATCTGGTTCAAAGACATTTGAAGAATACCAGGAAATCAAGCATGGATCTGACTTGGCAGTGCGTCGGGTCTTTCAGCCATGGAAACTGATCAACTGGATTTACTGGTGGACGAAAGACGGCAAAGAAACACAGCGGCTGATCAAGGTAGGAGAGAGAGAGAGGGGGGGATTGACTCTCCTGTGTATCTGTTAAAAGTTAAAATAAGTCATAGCGAACTACAGATTATGAAATAAACTGCTGTGCGAAATGCATTGTTATAGAAATAATAAGTCTCTCTGTCCAGATCCTCCACGAGTTCAGCGAGAGCGCCATCGCCGAGAAACAAGCCGACTTCCGGCGAGGAATCCGTCGCTCAGACCTGTTCACTTCCGGCGACAAGAAGATCAACTCGTTCCTGGACCTGATGATCGAGGCCTCGTTGTCGCTGTCTTCAACGGACCTCCGAGATGAAGTCGCAACCTTGACAATAGCTGGGACGGACACAACGGCGTTGACGATGTCGTACTTGATGGTCCTCATCGCCATCCATCCTCACATACAAGACCAGATCCACGAGGAACTTGATTCCATATTCGGCGACAGCAAACGTCCGGTGACGGAACAGGATCTGAGTAAAATGATTGTGTTAGACAGAGTCATCAAGGAGACTCTAAGAATGTTCCCGGCTGGACCGTACCAGCCAAGAATGTTGCCCGAAGATATTCCGATACACAACGGCATGGTTCTACCTAAAGGTTGCGTGGTTATAGTCAACACCCTCGCATTACATCGCAACGAAGATAACTTCAAAGACGCTGGGACTTTCAATCCAGATCGGTGGATAACACAACAGAAGATCCATCCGTACGCTTACCTCCCATTCAGCGCGGGTCAAAGAACTTGTATCGGAAGACATTACGCCGGCTTACAGATGAAGTGTACTCTCAGCACAATTCTGCGCCGGCTCTCTGTCAAGACGGACTTGACTGTGGAACTGATGACGGGGAATCTGCTTGCTCTCATTACCTTGCATTTGAATCACGAGATTGGGTTTAAAGTTCAATTGGGCAGGCGCAACCCAACGGTTATGCAGTGATATGACCTGTTCGGATTCATGCGCAATGATTAGACAAAAATATTATTAAGTAAATATTAATTAAATAGATACATTCATACTGGACAATAAACGTAATTGCATAAAATATTATCCCAAATGGCAATCAGTATCAAGTGGATCAATACGGGAAGAATAGTCAAATCACAAATTACAGTTTTTAAAATAATTGGCTTGTTTACTGCCATATAGGCCAAAACAGCAGTAATAATTGTCGTTGAAAATTCTTTTAATAAAATTGACACAAATATATTTCAAAACAAGCATACAATGTTATTAAAATATTAATTAATCTTGAAATTCTTAACAGATTGTCAGAAATGTTTAAAAAATATCTAAAGTGTTGGTCCCAATGACCATGCAAAGTTTTAGGTTAATCGGTGAAACAAATTAAATTTTAATTTTCAAAAAAATCACAGGATCCCGTTCAAAACCACTCATATAACATTAGTGTGTGTGCAAATGTTTTCACCGATTCATCGGTGTGATCTGGACATTCCCAAAAAACTGATAAAGTGCCATGGTGCCGCTCGCTACTCTCCAATAATCAACTGCACTATCCTTAAGAGACCTGTTGTCCGCCCAGGCCTATTGCGCGACGGAACCCGGCGCAGGTACTGACGTCAGAGGCCTGAAGACAACCGCAGTGAAGAAGGGCGACGATTACGTCATCAACGGCCAGAAGATGTGGATCACCAACGGAGGAACCGCCAACTGGTACTTCGTCCTCGCTCGGACCAACCCTGACCCCAAGACTCCCGCTGGCAAAGCGTTCTCCGCCTTCATCGTGGATCGAGACACTCCGGGGTTGACGCCGGGACGCAAGGAGATCATGATGGGACAGAGATGCTCGGACACGCGGGGGGTCAAGTTCGAGGACGTCGTCGTGCCCAAGGCCAACATGCTGCTGGGGGAGGGCGATGGGTTCAAGGTCGCCATGGGGGCTTTCGACCAGACGAGGCCAACGGTAAGAATTGCTTTTGATGTCAATTTCTCTTCGAAATGATGTTCAATACTTGTGTGCGTTTTTAACAGTTTTTTGTCTTCTTCTAAATCTCTTTCTTATAATACAATAAACTTAATTATCAACAGAATAATTCTTTATTAAAATTCAGAATTAGTTTAAGGAAATTGAATGCACCGGAAGTTTCTTTGCTTTTTAAAGATTTCTTCAGCAAGTTTCGGAAAATGAATGAGTTAGTCTCTCTTCAGGTTGCCTGCGGCGCCGTCGGCGTCGCGCAGCGCTGCCTGGACGAGGCGTCTAAATACGCCATGGAGCGTCGCACGTTCGGCGTCCCGATCATCAGCCACCAGGCCGTCGCCTTCATGTTGGCGGAGATGGCCATCGGCGTGGAGTTGGGCCGACTCGGTTGGATGCGCTCTGCCTGGGAGATCGACCAGGGCAGGAGGAACACGTACTTCGCCTCCATTGGCAAAGCGTACACCGCGGACATCGCCAACAAATGCGCCACCGACGCGGTTCAGGTAGATGAATATGTTTCCTGGAGGCCAAGTCTTGAAACTTACGCTTTCAGGACGTAAACGCTCTAGGACGTCATAAAGTCCCATTTACTGTAAGAGTGATCGACATTGAAACATAAAGTCAAGCCACTTATTTGATTGTCATCCAGCAATCTATTGGAAACAATTTATTAACATTATAATTATTATTACAGATATTATACAGCCATAAACCCTTATTCAAAATTAAGCTAAACAGTTAACAGTAGATTTCAAGGTCGTCATTCTTACAGTAAATGGGACTTGTTGACGTCCGAGAGCGTTTGCGTCCTGAAGGCGTAAGTTTCAAGACTTGGCCTCCTGACGTAATGGCCAGAGTTTTAAAATGACTGGGAATGTCGATATGGCCCAAATACCGTCAAATTATATTTTGATAACAATTGTTATCTTAAAGAAATTGATTGACATTTGAAGTACCTATAGGTATTATAGACCATGTCAAAGATGTGACCATATTGCTTCCGCCGTAAGAAGATCGAGAAGTGGCCAAACTGTTTCGTTGTTGGCTCGGGTTTCTTCGGTAAATATGGTCCTCGCCTCATTTTGCATTTCTCATCACTTTCCATTTAGAAATTAAAATATTTAACAGACATTACGTAATTTTTAGGAAAGAATCCGCTTCCTTCCTGGTACAAAATCTTGAGTTGACACATAGATTAAGTATTATTATTTTCTATGAAAGTCTGCATGAGTTCCTGCTATGTTTGAATTTGTTTCATTGCGAATGGATCACTTGCAACGACTGGGAACTACATCTTCTCGTACACGACATTTGTGTTGCAGATATTCGGCGGCAACGGCTTCAACAGTGAATATCCGGTAGAGAAGTTGATGAGAGACGCCAAAGTCGCTCAGATCTACGAAGGAACGGCGCAGATCCAACGAGTCATCATCGCCAAGGAGATTGCAGACCGAATGAAGACATGAACACTGATCTTTATTCAATCATTTTACCCGATTACTTGTAAAAGTTTCTAATAAATAAATTACATTTTTACCAATGCTGTGGGTAGCAAGTTGGTATAGGCAAAGATATTATTAAAACTCAATAAATCTGATTGACTAAAAAATGTTAGATCGCATTGTGAGAAGTCAGTCCAAGCGATCTTCTTGAATCATTCTATAGTAGGAGACCTCTTATTTCAATGACAAAATCTAGAATTGATTTTTACAGAACATGGCCAGCAGTCATTCAAATTTGTTCACCAATCATATTTTATTTAGTTAAGTACACTCTTGGACACGGAAAATGGTCCGCAGTCAATATTCACTCGACTCCTAGGCTATAGTATTTATTTATTTAAAGTAAATTTTCGGCCCTTAACTCACACTAGCCATCCGGTCTTGTGCCAAAAAATTACATTAAACCGTAGTGTCACTTGAACATTGACCGCGGACCAATTTGAGTACGTTGTTTTGATTAGTGTCTTGGAACGTAATTATGTACAGATACTCCTTGAATTGCGCAATACATTCCACATGTATTTTATCTACACTCAACCTTTACAATAACGGGAGATTACATTTTTGTTTACAGATTACGAGATAGGAATGCGTAAATCTGCTGTTCTCGCTTCCAAGCTTTTGCACAACCTGTCGTTCGCTATCTAAATTCAGAAGGCGGCGAATCATTTGATTTGATTGTAAACAAACAATAGCTCAAGAGTGTTTATATCAGAAGATTATTTTCATATAAAACGAGACTTTGACTGCAGACAAGAAAAGAAAAGAAATAAGAAGATAAGAAAAGTAAGATAAGAAAAATTTTGGACTGTTTTCGTGCGGATGTTGAACTTAGAGTTTAGCAGTTGTCTGGTGGAAACGTTTACAAGAATATTGTCCTGAAGAATAAGAGTTTGGAATCATGAGTTCGCTCACGAGGCACTGTGTCCAGGTAAACAGTGTGCTTTATCCTCTCAACTACTGGACCAAATCCATTCACACTTTGTTTGTCTTGATTTATCAACAGGTTGTAGATAATATGAAATAGTCCGCTTATCATTTAATGTTGATTTGGTTGTTAGCAAAGTTTCGCAAATCTTATTCCGTGTCTACATTTCTATGTTTTTAAAATGTAAGAGTTTAGCGGGGTTACTTCTCTTTTCCACATTGAGTTTAAAAGTTGCAATATAACATATCTATGTTTCTAAAATGTTGTAATTTAAAAGAGTTTAGCAAGGTGACTTCACTTTTCCACGTTGAGTTTAAAAGTTGCAATATAACATATCTATGTTTCTAAAATGTTGTAATTTAAAAGAGTTTAGCAAGGTGACTTCACTTTTCCACGTTGAGTTTAAAAGTTGCAATATACCATTACCAACATTTCTATGTTTCTAAAATGTTGTAATTTAAAAGAGTTTAGCAAGGTGACTTCACTTTTCCACGTTGAGTTTAAAAGTTGCAATATACCATTACCAACATTTCTATGTTTCTAAAATGTTGTAATTTAAAAGAGTTTAGCGGGGTTACTTCACTTTTCCACGTTGAGTTTAAAAGTTGCAATATACCATTACCAACATTTATATGTTTCTAAAATGTTGTAATTTAAAAGAATTTTTAATGGAGTTGGAATTTTATTACACCTGATTTCAAGCCCCTGATTTACTTCATCATATTTCGCGATTGATGAAAGATCATGTTTTCTATTTTTAACATTTTAGTTAATACGATGCAGTCGTCATGGACTCAGGAGCGCGTCCACGGCCACAAACCAAGGATACAACTTCGGTTAGTAACCAAGTTTTGTCAATCTCAAAGTTTGGAAAGTACACATTTGACAACAGTGGACCAAATAACTTTAAGCATTGTACCTACTTTAATGTCGTAATATGAAAAACGTAAATAATTTTACTTTATGGTGTATACATCTTTATTTATTTATTTATTAATAGATACACAGCTTAGGAAACTACGTGTTTCCGGTGGCCGGATAATGTAATTCAATTCTAAAAACTAACATTTGTGTGTATTACTTTACGTGAGACACAAGACACAAAGTACAAAGTAAACATTCAATCGTCATCCAGAGCAGTGTCAAGGTCGCGAATCGACGATCTCTTCTTCCTTCAGCGCATTCCATGAGCGGGTAGCCCGGCCCAGGAATGAGTGAAGACCGATGTTCGTGGAGTACCTGGGCAGCTGCACCTTCCAGCGGTGGTCGTTTCTGCCAAGGAAGGTAGCGGGAGAGATAAGATGACGAGTGTCGTGCCACGCTGGGTGCTTGGAGAGGGCTTTGAAGAGACAGCGTAGTGACGCTCGGTTTCTTCTGTTGGTCAGTGCCTCCCACCCAAGCTCGTCCACAAGCTTGCTTACGCTAACGTAGGGTCGTTTAGTGTCTTTATTCCAGCGACGGTGGATGTTCGTGGTGTAGCGAGCGGCTTTACGTTGGACTCTGTCTATCTGTTTGATGTGGGAATCGTAATGAGGATCCCACACACTGCAGCAGTACTCAAGAAGGGGGCGGATTAGGCAGGTGTACGCATGTGCCTTGCTTCTTCTACTCGCTCCCTTCAGGTTTCGCATGACGAAGTGTAGATTCCTCATTGCTTTGCTGACTGTAAGAGTGATGTGATGGTTCCAGTTCAGGTTTGAGGACAGATTGACTCCAAGGTATTTACAAGTGTTATGTCTTTCAAGAGGTACGTTATTTAAGGAGTAGGACGTATCAAACTTCTGGCGTCGTGCGAAACTGACGAGGGTCGTTTTATTTACATTTAACTTCATCCCGTTCTGAGACACCCAACATTGAATTCGGTCTAGGTCTTCCTGAAGAGCCTCTTGGTCCGTTGGAGTTGCGATTACTCGATAGACAATACAGTCATCAGCAAATAATCGAGTGAATGACGTGATTCCTTCAGTAATGTCATTAATGAAGCCTATGAATAAGGCAGGACCGAGAACTGAGCCTTGGGGTACGCCTGATTTAACGCCGAGCTTTGGTGAAATTGCATTACCGACCTGTACAGACTGCGTACGATCAGACAGGAATTCTTGGATCCAGCTGACCACTCTTCCATCAAGGCCCATGTTGTCAAACTTGTCGATGAGGAGACTGTGTGGTACAATATCGAACGCCTTCGAGAAGTCAATGAGGACAGCGTCAACTTGGCTGCCGTTGTCCAGGTGGTTTGAGAGCTCCTGCGTCAGACTTACGAGGGATGATTCGCAAGAGTAGCCGGCACGGAATCCGTGTTGCCTGTCGGTGAGCCAGTCACTGACTTCCCATGTGTAATGGATGTATTTTGTCATCAAATATTTCAAATATTTCAAATATTTTAAAGCGCAATATTGTCAATGTTCTATTTTGTGCACATGGTTGACATTATTAAACAGAATATTTTTATAATGGCAATGAGAAATCCGCTTTTGTAGTGACGTCATTAAAAACTAATTACAAGACTAATTATTGGCATATTAATAAGCTTGTTATGATCCCGTACTAGCTTGTTGTCCTCATTAACCTTATTCTTCCTCCAGAGCTGAGCGACACCCAGAAGGAGCTGCAGGATCTAGCCAGGAAGTTCGCGCGGGAGGAAATGATCCCTCGGGCTGCCGAGTACGACAAGTCCATGGAGTTCCCGTGGGACATCATCAAGAAGGCCTGGACGCTGGGACTCATGAACGTGCTGATTCCAGAGTCGTGTGGTGAGAATTGTTCGCGTCACGAGGGCAACTTGTCTTGAGATGAGGGGAGCTAGTCACGAAGAATTTGCGAGGAAAACGGAAGCGAACGGGAATCGCAGTTCGTCAGAGCGTTTTTTTGACATTTTGTCTTCCCACTAAATAATTTTAAAAAATCAGATAGTAACGACCCATTACAGCCTAATAGACTAAATAATGCCGCACACTGGAGTTCATTTTGACCTCTGGTACGAACTCAAAGTGTTAAATACGATATTTTTAGTAAAACAATAAAAAATTATCGTATTTAACACTTTGAGGTCGTACCAGAGGTCATAATGAACTCCAGTGTGCGGCATTATTTAGTCTTTTAGGCTGTAATGGGTCGTTACTATCTGATTTTTTAAAATTATTTAGTGGGAAGACAAAATTTCAAAAAAACGCTCTGACAAACCGTGCGATTCCCGCTCGCTTCCGTTTGCCTCTTAAATTGGACAATTTTAGGAACATTTTTCTTGGCAACCTTTGGAGATAGAGGTTTGAAATTTGTATATTATGTTGTAGCAATATCTGTAATTAATGAAAAAGACTAGAACCAAACATGACACTTTTATAGTTATGTTTTAATTAATTAATTAATGAACATAGATTCTTTTTAAATTGTATTAAATAAAAAAAATTATTAAGGACAAGATAAGATCCAGAAGGTTAATTTTAGTCTATTATGAAGTAACACAAAAATTCAGCTCTCTATCTATTTTAGTTTTAGAAATATGTATTTCTAACTTATAAATGTATAGTTTTGAGATACGCACTATTGAAGTTTCACAGTGCTATTAGAATGGCCGGAGAGGACACTTGAAAATATTTTTTTATTCAAGATTAGAAACTGGGATAATAAAAAAATAATTATCAAATAAAAAAAACTTGAAATCAAAAATTCTTCGTGACTACCTCCCCTTGATCACGAAACAAGTGATGTATCGTACACGGCCTCCTTATGTAGAGCATGTATTTCAGGCGGCGCACAGCTGGGTGTGTTTGACGACTGCCTGCTCAGCGAAGAACTCTACTCCGGCTGCAGTGGAATGGGACTGGCCATCTGTTCCACTCTTCTTGGGGTATGTCCAGAGCAGATCAAGAACATCGTTGTCGATAATTTTCCAAGTCAGAATGTAACATTCACTTCACTTTTCTGCAGTGTTGAGTTACATGATACAAAGTAATATGTTACTGGTATCATGTAACTTTTTTGAGTAAAGTAATAACGTGTTACTTTGAAAATAAGGTATATGTATTAGTAACATGTTACTTATTTTGAGTAACTTAACTGATTGTAACATGTTACAAATTTATTTTGTTTCATAGAATATCCAAATCCAAAAAGTCAAAAAAAAAGTTCCAAAAAAGTTTTTTTGTAAAAAAAAATTCCAAAAAGTCATTTTTAGAAGGTTGAAAATACTAAATATTTTGTAAACGCCTCTTGGCAAGACTATTTTATTGTCTTTTTTAACTTTGTTCGGATAATTTCATATTTATTTGTGTATTATTTATGACGTAACAGGTTCACAGATTTTGTTTAGAAAAGTAAAGTAACTGTGAAAGTAACTGCGGCCATAAAACATGTAATTGTAACTTTAACTGTAACACTGATACATTTTATAAGTAACTTTGCCAACACTGCTTCCCGGGTAGTGTCCTGGTAGGAAATTAAGTATTTGGAGTGTTTTTCTTCCGCACAAGAGTTGACGTTGAAAAGTAACGCTCGACTGAACCCTGAATGTTTGATCCTCAGCAATCCCCGGTACTGAACACCGGCACCGACGAGCAGAAGAAGAAGTACTTGGGTCGACTGACGGAAGAGCCGCTGGTCACTGTGAGTATCCCCACTTCTGACATCCATTTCCATGACAGTTCCAAGAGTTCAAGCTATCACGATCTCTTCACTACAGGCCTACTGCGTGACAGAGCCCGGAGCAGGTTCCGACGTCAACGGCGTCAAGACGACGGCGGTGAAGAAGGGCGACGATTACGTCATCAACGGCCAGAAGATGTGGATCACCAATGGAGGAGTCGCCAACTGGTACTTCGTCCTCGCGAGGACCAACCCGGATCCTAAAGCCCCAGCCAACAAGGCGTTCTCCGCCTTCATCGTGGATCGAGACACTCCGGGGTTGACGCCGGGACGCAAGGAGATCATGATGGGACAGAGATGCTCGGACACGCGGGGGGTCAGCTTCGAGGATGTCGTTGTGCCCAAAGAGAACATGCTGCTGGGGGAGGGTGACGGATTCAAAATCGCGATGGGAGCTTTCGACAAAACGAGGCCCAGCGTGAGTAATTCTCGATCTACTTCGAATATTAATGAGAGAAAGGCTACGTCTAATAAAAGAATAACTAATCTTCCAAAATTGTTTCATATGAAACTTCTCTGAGAGTGAACATTATACCGGGAAGCGCAAAAAAATCACCCTGCGATTGAGAGGTCACTATATCGAAACTATTATAGATAGTATTCTGAAATTTGTACACAAATTAGAAAACACCAAAATGTAATATGTGAAAGTTTCAAACATATTCATTCATTAGGAAAAAAGTCCTTTACTATTAATGCACAGTTTTGACCTTGAGCTCGGAATTTGCGTTACGATAGACCTCTATAGAAATCGTCATTTTAGCCCATTTTCAATCAAACCCGGACTCTTCCTGTAGATAATTTCGAGCCAAATAAAGTGCACACAATTTCAATCGAATCCGTTGAGTATTTCGAGAGATATTACATGGAATGCACAATATCATGGAAAAACACACTTTTTTCGAAACTTTGAAACTTCAGGAAGCCGTGCATCCATTGGCAGTGAAGAAAATACAATTTAACTCTGTGGACCTTGACTCAATAGAACCGCATGAAAAGCAACATTTAAATGTAATTGTTATTTTGGGGGTTGAGAATGTTGTGTAGGGTGGGAACTTTTCTGATATAGGAAATTTTTCTCGAGTGTACCACCTTACGTCACATCGCATTTTGAAAATGATTTGAGTTTATTGAAAACTAAAAGTACCATTTAGAAATCAAAATGGTATTGTTGTTAATTGTTGTGATTTCTGCAGAGATGCGTACATTTATATAATCAGGTTGAATCTTATTATGTGGAGACCTGAATAAAATCGCATTAAATTCTATACTACTCAGTCTTGACCATGGGCTTCAAGTATACTTTGTGCTTTATCAATCATGACCAAATGTCAGTGAGGAAAGTAAGGTCACGTGAGAGTAGTCAGACAACGACAGAAATGCTCTTCACTCTTCTTTCATATAAACTTGATAGTGTGTCCCGTGTTATCCTAGCATAAATGTTTAATGTTGGAAATTTTTGATTGTGCTGTAATTGTTTATGTTGCGTATTTGTTTCGTATAATTAACTCATTTGGGTATGATTTCCAATTCAGAATTTGGATTCGTTTAGATTCGTTCACAACTTTTTCAGTTGTTGTTTACAATATTCTAAGTATATTAATTTGGAAACTGCCACTTTGGGTTAATTCTTCACTGAACAGATCCATTCATATTTAATTATTGTTTCGGTTAGTTTTGAAAAAAAAAAATCAAGATTTAGAATTGAGTTGCCATTGAGATCGGTAGTTCCGTGAGGGTCAAGTCAATTGTCACGATCAGTCAATTCTTCAGCAAGAGTTGTTCAAGGGCTGCTCTCTATTATACATTGATCAGAAAATATTGCGATTAGGTCATGTGTTACATGGCGGGGCACTCTAGTACACATGATTGAAGAAACAGTTGAAAAAACAGATTAAACCAGACGAAATTCACGTGTTTTATGAATTGATTTGGAGTTACTTTGTATTGTAGGTGAATTTATATTTATTTATGAATGTCTAAATAAACATAAATTTATGTTTAATAAATCTATGTAAATTTGTTTTGGATTTAAGTGAGTAGGTATATGTGTGAATTTATGTAACTTTCGTATAACATTTCCAATTATTCATCGTTGGAAATTGAGCCACAATCACTTTTCCCTCCATATCTCTTCTTGAAACCACGTCTCTATAAGATACGCTTTACTAAACTGAGTCATTTTTATGATTATAATCAACGCAAAATGCATGTAACGTTTTTCGCATTACCGGAGTAGTTCTGAAAATTGCACATATTACATTTTCATATTTGTTCTAAAAGTGTTAGACCTAGGGTTAGTCCATTATATTTTATAGTTTTGACGTAGTGACCTCTCAAACAGGGTGATTTTCTTCGTCATCCGGTATTTCTTCTAAAGGTACGTTTACAGCTCGGCGTTCGTTCGACGTTCGGCGCTCAGCGCTCGTCGTTGAGCCTCCTGATTGGCCAACGCCGAGCGCTGGCGTTCAAGGTCAAAAGATAAACCATGTTCATCTTTCAGCTCTAGCGTCGAACGTCGAACGTCAAGCTGTAACATCATTCAAATGATTTCCGACTTGACAATTATTGACCTTCGTCCTGAAGTTCACGTTCTCTTCCTTAAGGTTGCCTGCGGCGCCGTCGGCGTCGCGCAGCGCTGCCTGGACGAGGCGTCTAAATACGCCATGGAGCGTCGCACGTTCGGCGTCCCGATCATCAGCCACCAGGCCGTCGCCTTCATGTTGGCGGAGATGGCCATCGGCGTGGAGTTGGGACGACTCGGTTGGATGCGCTCTGCTTGGGAACTCGATCAAGGACGAAGGAATACTTATTACGCCTCCATTGCCAAGGCCTACGCAGCGGACATCGCCAATAAATGCGCCACCGACGCAGTTCAGGTGAGATTACTTGAAATAGTAAATATTTATGCTGGGTTTACTTTGATTTCCAATGAAGTGACAACTTTGTGACAACAAATACAATATTTAATTGACGTCCGGTCGGAACAAGAAAATTTTTTCGTTCAGCGCTGAGCAGCTATTCCCACAAATAAGTGATACGTGATGGAGCCACTTCTGGCAAGATGGCTACTATCAGGTCCACATATTAATTTGTTTGTTTTTACATTTCGTGCTTCCATAAAGCAGTGAAAAAACAAAAAACAAATTAAATTGATATTTAGCTATAAATTTACTTTCTTGGCCATAACAAACAACTATATCAAATATTTGTATTTATATTTATGCAAATGCGCCCTTGATAGCCGCCATTTACCTAGTACCACAAAATCTACCAGAGGTCAGTTGTGTTCCTTATTTTCTCGAATAACTCTTCCGGCTTCAGCCCGAATACGATTCACGGCCACATGGATTTACATTGCACCGAATACTTTCTTTCAGACACTGACATTTCCTTCATAACCTTGAGATCTGTTTGCTTAGGTTGCTTCGACAAAAGTTCTGGCAAACATTTTATGCATTCTAGAGGCCCGGTTTTGATTCTCGCAGCCGGCTATCTTGTCATTTTTTTGTCGAGTGGCAAATGCCACAATGTTCCATACTAATATACCACGACAGCGTTCTTCCCACCGTCATCCTCACCTTATTCTTCATTGTTATCTCCCAATCATCATCATAATCATTCATCAGTCGCAGTATGTTTTTGAATTGTTAGTCGTTTGTTTGTTCAAATGTCTTGTGATATACCACAAGAGTGGAAATTAGTTGGTCATACTACTCTATGGTTATACTCTATCTCTCTCTGCTACACATGACAACATGTAGGTTAGAGAGAGGCAGAGTACAACGATCTTATTGCCACGACTGTACATTAACATACAATACCATTTTTGTCATTTTTAATATGTAAATGTGTATTGTAAAAAGCGTTTTACGCTTACGATTAACAAATAAACAATTTATGAGCCTATTTTTGCGGAACAGTGCGACGATAATCACCACCCTAATTGTTATTTCACATGGTTCTGCTTTGTGTTGCAGATATTCGGCGGCAACGGCTTCAACAGTGAATATCCGGTAGAGAAGTTGATGAGAGACGCGAAAATCTACCAGATTTACGAAGGAACGGCGCAGATCCAACGAGTCATCATCGCCAAGGAATTAGTTGAACAAATGAAAAAATAGTGTGATATTTATACTTGAAAATAAACAATTTTACCTCTAGAATCGATCAACGCCGAATTCAGTGATTAGTTCGGTATGTGAGAGAAAAACGAGGAAAGAACGGGATTTTTTTTTAAATTTCATGTCAAATTGTCTAGTTACGTTGTATCCCGACGTGAATGAAGAAATAAAAATGTGTGAAAATAACGCAAAGAAAAGAAACAATTTAAAACAATTTCAATTTCTGCCCAAGAAACTTATTATATTGATTTTTTTTTTGCAATTTTGCAAAAGAAATTAATTTGCTCTTAAATATTAAACACGGTTAAAGATACAAATGCAACAAATTATAACGACGTCCAGAGCATAGGCGGTCGTTGACAAATTATACTTGGCTTAGTTTTTAAACATGTTCACAAAAGCGCTTGCGGCATGTGGCAGCGTCGCGCTAGCGCTCATCCGCATGCAATATCAATACAAATGACAATACAAACCAGTTCCTGCCAGCTGGCTGCCAGTCGGCCTGACCTTGCTGAACCTTGCTTCTTTCTCCCTCGCTCACTCTCGGTTCAACTTCAGTTCAGTCACTGCCGACGAGACATCTCTCACATACAGACGCAGTCAGTTGTTTTCAAGCACTAGCAAAAGTTGTAGTTGTAACTTGTAACTTCCGTACTCGTGTTTCATTTGTCTTATTTCGCGTGTGGAAATGACTTCGGGCAGTGTCCATGCGTCCCGTTTGTTCACCAAGGGCTTCACAAGTTGGGATAAATTAGACCTGGTAAGTAGTTGTTTACTAACACTATTGTGACGCCAGCATAACAGGACGTAATCAAGTTATCATGATTATAATCATTACATCGGCCCAGTTATTCAAATTCTCTGCTAAATCAGTTTAGGGGTCATTCTAGCAACGTCATTGGTTGTTCCCATGGAAATCGAGTCCTGAGCATTGAAAAATGTAAAATTATAGCTATTTACCTTGGGAATTACTGTGTTTCATTTATAGAAAATCCCGTAAAATAATGATAATTATAGACTGCTAGAGTAAAAAATCTCTTAGAATTTAAGTGCGCAAATAATGCAAATGTGTTAACAGGCGCGTAGGAACTTTATTTTGACTGGGGGGGAGGGGCGGTCAAAATTACCGCGGATCGATGAATGTTAGAAAAAGTCTAGTACGCCGTTAGAAGGTCTGGGGGATGGTCCCCCAGTTTGGCCCGCAGGGCCTTTTTTGAATTTTTGATTCAAAAGAACCGAATTTGAACATTTGAACCTATTTTGGCATTCTTGTCAAAGGAATTTACAATGTGATATGCATCATTCTGTGGAAACTTTAGACAAATGTTTCTGTAACTATTTGTTTTTATGGAATCCCCATTGGCTCCGCAGGGAATTTTTTGAGTCTTTGATACAAAAGAATCAAATTTGAAGTTATTTTGGCATCCTATATAACAAAATTTAAAATGTGTGACATGCAATAATCTTGGGGAAACTTTAGAAAAAATGCATTATAATCTGTACATTTTGGTACCTATTTGATAAAATCCCTAATGGCCTCGCAGGGAATGTTTTGAATTTCTAGTCAAGGAGAATCGATTATGAATCGATTTTGTAATTCCTTTGAAAAAGTTTGAAATAAGCAACGCCAATAATAACCAATAAGAACATGTATGTGTTTTGGTATCATAGTTTAACGTGTAATAAATTTTAAATTTTATTCATGAGGATGAACAAGTTGAACAAATTAGTCATTGTCTCATTGGGTAATACCAGCGACAGTTCAAGCGATACCTCTGTTCAATTTGTTTTGCAAAACTTAGGAAAATTTTGAGAATTCAAACTTATAATGGAGAAAATTTGTGCATTTTTAAATCTCTTTATTAACATTTTTTATATCTGGGGGTGTCAGGATGAAAGTGGGAGTGGGGGTCCTTGACCCCCCCCCCCCCCCTTCCTACGCACCTGTGTATTTTTATCGTATCAGAACATTGCATGCACATTTGTTATCACTAGATAATAAAGTATTTGCGGAGTACATTTCGGCGTTTCTGTACGCTGTTATCACTTCATTTTGCATGTGATTGCATTCTTACATTGGCGGTGCTGTGAACAGCTGGTACAATGACGACTCTGATCAAATTATCTACACAAGTAGGTCCTGGCGTAATTATTTGTAGAATACAACAAAGGATTTCTTCTACGTGGTCATTCTTTGTTTTCATTATTTATATCCTCTCTATGAATAGTTTGTGTGACCTGTTGAGATATTTCGATCATGTTCTTTGGAATGTTTTCGTGTGTTAAGCTGGTGAGGAATGCAGGACATCATGGTGCGAGGGCGATGTCAACAGCGAATCCACAGAGCTCTGGCTACAACTTCGGTATGTATTTCAATCATCAGTTCATTCAGAGCGTCACCACGGTACGATCTTATGGCACTTTCTCTGTGTGTTTTTTGTCCTCACAGCCCAGGTTAAACCATAAATTCAATCGATCTGAAACTTTGCACATATGCTAACGTAATCTATGCGGTCCCTGGGATCGTTTCTGAACGGGATCCCGTGATTGGTTCAAGTTTAAAAAAAATATCTTTCGATTGGTTGCTCCGATCAATTTGAAATTTAGCAAAGTCATTGCAACCAATATTTTAGCCAATCATACAAAGTTTCAGCCAAATTCTCCCATTGGTTAAAATTTAAACCCATTTTTTAATGTGATTTTTGAAATTTAAACTAGAACAGATTGACCGATCAACTTGAAACTTCGCGTGGTCATTGGTACCAACATTTTAGGTATTTTTGCCAATTTTCAGTCTTATCTATCGTTATTTTCAAAAGTTTTTGTCATTTTAGGGACTTTTTATTCCATAATCTTGAAATATTTGTAAAGTGTATGCTACATTTTCATCCCTGCCTTCTTTAAGCTTCTGCTCCAAGGCCTGTAGAGCAGCCAAGCGGTCCACAATTTACAATAAAACCAAAGATAATTGAACGAGCGTAGCGAGCGTCACCACGGTACTCTTATGGCACTTTCTCTGTGTGTTTGTTTTTTTTGTTTGTTTTTTTTGTTTTTTTGTTTTTTTGCCTGCACTGCCCAGGTCAAACCTCACAACCAAACGATCTGAAATTTTGCACACATACTCACGTAATCTGTGCGGTCTCTGGGATCGTTTTTGAACGGGATCCTGTGATTGGTTCAAATTTTAAAAAAATTATCTTTTGATTGGTTGCTTTGATCAATTTGAAATTTAGCAAAAACATTGCAACCAACATTGTACCCAATCATAAAAAGTTTCAGCCAAATCCTCCTATTGGTTCAAATTTAAAACCATTTTTCATGTGATTTTTGACATTTAAACTAGAACAGATTGACCGATCAACTTAAAACTTCGCGTGGTCATTGGTACCAACATTTTTGGTATTTTTGCCAATTTTCAGTCTAATCTGTCGTTATTTTCAAAAGTTTTGTCATTTATAGGTCATTTTATTCCGTAATCTTGAAAAATGTATACTAAATTGTCATCCCTGCCTTCCCTGCTGAAAAATCTTAGCAAGATCTTGCTAAGATCTTGGCAAGATCTTAGCAAGATCTTGTTTAATACAAGATCTTGCAAAGACCTTACCAAGATCTTGTCAAGATCTTGGTAAATCCAAGATCTTGATAAGATCTTAGCATGATCTTGGCAAGATCTTGGTTAATACAAGATCTTAGCAAGATCTTGCAAGATCTTGGTTAATACAAGATCTTAGCAAGATCTTGCAAGATCTTGGCAAGAATTTTCAGCAGGGTTCTTTAAGCTTCTGTTCCAAGGCAAGGCCTGTAGAGCAGCCAAGCTATCCACAATGTACAGTAAAATGAAAGCATTTTTGAGCTAGCGCATAAAATCGGATGCAATACAAAGGACAAATCCTCTAATTGGTTTCAGTATAAATAATATCTTCTGATTGGTCGACAATCAAAATGTTCACATTAAGTTCAAATTTTGCATGGTGATCAAGACCAACTTAATATTAAATTTTACATATTGTTAGCCCAATCAGTCAAGTATTTATTGTAATTTTACGAGTTAACTGGAGAAGGCATGTAGGTAAGACTTCACGACACAATGGATCTGTTATTCATCCAGAGTATTATGGAGATTGAAAAATTGCAGAGAAAATCGTCTTGTGTCGTGTCGTGCATCGTTACAATGGGGATGTTGCATGTTTTGTGCTCGCTCATCAACGCGTTACACTTAGCGTTTTCCTAGTAATAAGTTACGAGTAATTGAGCGAGCATAGCGAGCGTCACCACGGTACTCTTATGGCACTTTCTCTGTGTGTTTTTTTGTCCGCACAGCCCAGGTTAAACCATAAATTCAATCGATCTGAAACTTTGCACACATGCTAACGTAATCTATGCGGTCCCTGGGATCGTTTTTGAACGGGCTCCTGTGATTGGTTCAAGTTTAATAAAAAATATCTTTCGATTGGTTGCTCCGATCAATTTGAAATTTAGCAAAGTCATTGCAACCAACATTTTACCCAATCATAAAAAGTTTCAGCAAAATTCTCCCATTTGTTTAAATTTGAAACCATTTTTCATATGATTTTTGACATTTAAACTAGAACCGATTGACCGACCAACTAAAATCTTTGCATGTCATTGGTTCCAACATTTAAGATATTTTTGCCAATTTTCAGTCTAATCTGTCGTTATTTTCAAAAGTTTTTGTAATTCTAGGGACATTTTGCGTGTTGAAATTTTTGCGTGTTTTGCGTGTCAAATTCACGGCGACTTCGAATCTTAGTTCAAGGCAAGGTAGTTAGAGCAGAAAGTTTCAAACGAAATGAAACTAATAATGACCGTTCAACAGATTGATCTAATATTGTGTACACATAATATCATATCATATGAGTGGTCCCAGGTATATTTTTTTAAAGATATCCTGTGATTTTTGAAACTTAACAAGGAACCGTTCAATCAAAGGGTTAATCGATCAACTTAAAACTTAGCAAGGTTATTGGGACCAATATTTTTGGAGATTTTGGAGATATTTATATAAGTCTGTGACGAAATTCAAGAATTATTGGCTTTTAATGACATTTTCGATAGACATAATTTCGGTTCGAGGTGTTGCGTGTATCCGTGCTCGCTCATCAACGCGTTACTCGGAGCGTTTTCCTAGTATTTATATATGGGAGAAGATTACATGTAGTTCTTTTGCGTCACGTATTGCAGTACTTGCTTGTCATTGACTTGAATTACGTTGAAGTACACTACAAAAAATAATCAAGTACTTAGCACTTAAGATTTAGTATCTATTCATAGTTTATCGAAGAAATCCCTCAATCTTGATGGCACCAAATATCTGTGAAATTCTGTGTAAATGTGTAATATTTTAGTATCTGATGTAATGGGTTACCTGAGGCCAATTCTAGAACGTTTTCCCAATTCCATTCTGATGGAATCCGGTCACGGCCATAAAATACAAAAATACATCAATTTATCTCCATTTATAAGTAATTTTCCTTCTTAGAGGCTGTGCATAAACGACGTCACTCTTCAGGGGGGGGGGGGGGGTCTGGGGCCAGTGGGACGTCACGTTTTGATTATATTTTAAAACATTTTAAATTTCAGTTGTCACGTCGGACCTTAAATTTTGCTAATAACGATACATTCTGATACATTTTACAAACAGAAATAGGATGCTAGGTAGAAAACAGATGCTACAGATAGGAACAGATGCCAGGGGGTAGAAATAGTTTTGTGACATCCTTTTAAGGGGTGTGTGGGGGAGGGGGTCAAAAGAGCCCACTTTTAGCTTGACATTCTTTATGCACAGCCCCTTTGATTATAATAACCCTAGTACAGGCTTGTATTCCCTAATACTTACTAGGAAAACGCTCTGTGTAACGCGTTGATGAGCGAGCACCGACCCGCGCAACATCGCCAATCGAGCACGATCCATCCTTTCAATCAAAGATAACTAACTATACATCGTTACATGATTTTTATAGCAACTTTCCATAAACGTTCTGGAAACATTTAATAACAGGACAATGTGCCATAAATTTGATAGGTACTTCTCCATCAATCTCTGTGAACAGATATTCAAAACACTTAAAGTAGAAATAAGTATGTACATTTTTTACCGATGGGGCGATGCCAAGCTAGGACGACAGGATCGGCCACTTTGGCGCTAGCGTCGAGGCTGTGCTTTTCAAATCAACGTATTTCTTACCCCACACTCCGTATTTTCATGTTATATTATAAGAATTAATGTTGATATTTGGTTATTTACCGAAAGAGTGGATAATTATTAGAAATGATAGTGTAATAACAATATTTTGATCATATAATGACAGCTCACAGAAATATTTTTGTTTCCAGTGCTTTCTTGAACTGACTCACGGCACAATGGAATTTTGTAACTTTCTATTAAAACAATTGAGAGGGTGTCGCTTCAGATTGAAATCGAATTTGCTTAAGATATTGCACTATCTTCTTATTTTTACACGTTTTATTATACTAGAGTAAAAAATTTATGTATCTAAACAGTAAGTACATCTTCTTACGCCTGTCAAAATAAAGTTTCGCGAGTTTTAATTTTGAGTGGCACGAACAGCTTACTTCAAAGCTTACTTCACACTTCTTACTCACTCCCGATGGCAGCGCTGCAGCACAATAGCGGGAAAAAGTTTGGCTAGTGCCCTATTGGGCTGGAATAATGTGTAAAATATGAGATTTTACATCTAGTCAAAACGTTGCTTCTAACATAACTGTGAAACACGATCAATATTAAAGAAAAAAAATGAAGTCATACTTATACATAATATAATATACATCCCTTATGAATTGTATTATATTCCACACAGTCAACAAGAATATGTTTTTCATTGAAACTCAGAATAGCTATCTATACACTTTGGTACATAAATAAAACAATCCAGAAAGCGGTGGAATTTCCCCCTACAATACCATCATATCTGACAGTTCCAAACATTGAAAATGTCAATAAGTGCATAAGTTATCTAATGATTGGGCTGAAAACTTGTAAAATATGAGAAAATAATAGACTTAATGTTCATGCAAAATATGAACTTAATCGGAACATTTTGATTTTCGACCAATCGGGAGATAATTTTATTTTTGAACCAATCAAATGACAGCTCTCAAAAAATATACACGATTAAGTTAGAATGATATTAGTATGTGTGCAAAATTTCAGCTCGATCGAATGAAAATTGTGGCCTGTGCGGTCGGTCCAAACACACAAAAAAACACACAAAAAAAACAGAGAAAGTGTCCAAAAGTGCAGAATGGAGACGCTCGCTACGCTCGCTCAACTTTTTGAAATGGCCCTACATTTGTCCCCCCCCCCAATCAACACTGTCTGACAGTCCTTCTCTCTTCCAGAGCTGAGCGACACTCAGAAGGAGCTGCAGCAAACTATGAGGAAGTTTGGTCGGGAAGAAATCATCCCTCGGGCTGCCGAGTACGACAAGTCCATGGAGTTCCCGTGGGACATCGTCAAGAAGGCCTGGAAGCTGGGACTCATCAATGTGCAGGTTCCAGACTATTGCGGTGGGTTCTGGATTACATATTACCCGACTACATGACTGACACCACACAAGAACATTTCCTTTAAGTCTATTAATTATGTGGACACCCGCGGACTCATAAATTGCTAGCAAAATTCCAAGTTTATTTGGAATACTTGATTATCCAGTCCAGACAACAGAGGTAAATACAGATGGCGAGCATGTGGGGTTGGACGGTTTGATTATAAGAACAAACAATAAACATACCTAATACATAACATACATTAATAATTATTATTTCTTCAAACAAAAAATTTGAATGTGATTCGAACTTCAACTTAGTCGGTCAACGTCAATTCTTTTGACGGCGAGTGCACTTTATCTCGGAGTTTCAAGTCTGTTTATTGAATTTACTTTCTTAGGCCTAAGTCTGAATTACGCAGATTATTGTTTTGAATCGGGAGTCTAAATCAAGACGTAAGATTGAAATAAATGCGTCACGTGATAGAGTCTGAAGGGCGTCTGATGCAATTTCTGTGTCTATTCCAGTGCTTTTGGCTTCCACTGAAAGAGCCATTGTGAATGTATGTGACGTGTTTGGATGTGCAAATCGACAACATTCTTTTATTTTACACGTAATGGAGACAGATTTGGGGTATAAAAATAAGAAAAATTTTAGCGAAATATAAGCAATTAACCCTAAGAAAAGTATATAGGTTGATTTTAATTATCCAAAGCTTATTTTAAACTGATTTCCACGGTTATATTAATATAAATATAACAAATAATGTGCGCAATATAACCGGGTAACCTGTTACCCCTAATGCATCTATGTAATAATCTAAATTGAAGAAATATTCATTAAGGTGGCTGGATCGTTCGATATCATAGTCTCAGATCTTCTTAATTTTTGGTGTACTTATTGATATTCATGCCATACACAATCCCTGAAAAAAAACTTCTCGTGTCTATAGTTTCTGTTGATAGTTTGAGTTTGCTCCCCCATGTTACCTTATGGCAGCCATAGTAAATCGTGTCATTTTTAAGCTAAAAAGAAATTCTATTTTTTGTACCGTTAGATTTTATCAAAAAACGTTTTTTCTGGTAGACCTACGGACATTCTATCAGAAAAAAATTATAACAATACCAACGCGTGCTATTTTAAAAGTTACACCAAATTCGAAATATTTTCCTATACCTCCTATGTTAAAGTTTTGTTCATTCTCCCCCCCGACGGCTGTCACCTTATCGCGGTGGTGGGGTTTGTGTTGGCCAACGATCCATTGCAGCTACGCCGGCGAGCATATGCTCATGTGTAAGGGTTACCCATGCCGGACAGATCAGTGGAGAGGCCCAGACCAAGAGCAGCCAGGGTTGGCCTAACCATGCCCTCCCGTGAATTTGCGGTCCCCTCGGGCCGACCTTCCCCCTCGAGATGGTGATCCCCCTGAAATCGGGTTCAGTCGGCCCGAATCCTCACACCCCCCGGTCCGTCCCCATTCCGGCCTGGCTTTCCCACCAGTGCTGGACTCCCCCGGATCGGGCCCGTTAGGTCGACCCCCTCCTCTTGCCCTCCAATTATGATGAACAAAGTTAAATATAACAAATAATGTGCGCAATATAACCTCGTCGTTGACGCGCCATTAAACCAAACTTATCTAATCTAATCTTTGTTCATTCTCAAAAGATATAAAATTGAAAACTTATTATTGGGCGGCAGTTTCAAATTACATACTTTTATAGTACCTATACATTTTATATTTATATTTAATATTTTTAAGTATACTTTTTATACTTCAATATAGTTGAACTTTTGTAAAAAGTTCTTTGAAATGGTAAAAAAAAACTAAATAACTAAAACTAAATAAACTAAATCTATCAAAACTAAATAAAAATGTGCTATATCGAGGGATCGCGCCTCGTAAAAAGCACATTTCAATATTTTCTATATTTGTTTGCTACCATAGCAACCAGCATAGGAACAAGAGTGATGCAACTTCCCTATTAGCGAACAGTTTTGTTCTTAAAGAATATTTATGTAGGTATTCCATACTTTTACAATGTTGTAAAAGTTTAATGTACTGTCGGCGCTGTTGCAATTTTTCGTCCCTCCATGAAAAGAGAGTTCCATTGCCTCACGCAGAATATTTTTTAACGAGAAGAAGAACCTAATTGGCAATTAATTGCTGTCCTATGAACTTTGTAACGAACTTAATATTTTAATATTATATTTAATATTTTAGAGAGGCAAGAGCAACTGGGGCTCGACACTGTATTATTAACAAAGGGAGAGAAGAGATGGTCTAATCAACAGTCTCTCAGTTCGTTTATTTTCTGTCGCTTTTGTCTTCTGTGCAATACGGATTACGGACTGTTTCCCTGATGGAGATTAAATTCGTCACACGTTTATGTGATGTATCTGTTCTTCAGAGATAGAAGGCCAGTTGTCCATTTCCTTATTTTGCGTTGCAAACTTTTCTAGTCATGTAATCATGCAAATTACAATTTGACTGAATTCAATAATTATACAGTTGTGTATTCTCTAAGTAAATGACTGGTGTCAGTAAATTACCTTCACTATAATTTGAGCTTGCGTCAAGAATCATTGAAATGGACATCGTGCCTTCTACTTCTGAAGATATTGCATAATTTGTTGAGACCAACTATTCTTTCACGTTGATTAATATTTTTAAATCAGAAACTACAAGAATAATTTTAAATGATTTTTAAATATTCGCCAACCGTTCTATTAATAAATACTTGGTATTTATGGTATTATTTGGTATTTATTTGAGCGAGCGACTCCTTTTGGCTCTTTTGGCACGGACCTCTATTTTTTTTCTGCTATTGACTGATACACAGGTTGCACCGTTTCACCGATCGAGCTGAAATTTTGCACACATGTAGAGACAATCTTCTCTGTTTGCAGACTAAAATTTAATAAATATCTCCTGATAGGCTGAAAATAAAAATGGTATTCGATAAATCTGATCAAACTCATATTTTGCATGGTTATTAAGACCAACATTGTCTCTTATTTTACAAATTTTTCATCCCAATCAGTTAAGAACGTATGCACTTGTTGACATTGTTAATTGCTGTCAGAAATGAAATATCGAAATGAATGTTTTCCAGTGCCAATTGAATTGAATCTGATTTGCTAGTATGTACCAGGGTGCTTAGATGCTATTTTCAAGATGAAAATCATACTTTTATGTTGATTGAGTGGATCATAATTCAATTCAATATGTATGTATGTTTTCTGTGCGTTGTGTACGCATTTCCGGTTCGAGAATTAGCACGTACCCGTGCTCGCTCATCAACGCGTTACACTGAGCGTTTTCCTAGTATAAATCATCTTATATAACCACGAGTGATGAATCTCTGAATGTTTCAGGCGGGCTCGGCATGGGCGTGTTCGAAGACTGTATCCTGACTGAAGAAGCGACCTACGCTTGCAGCGGCATCACCTTGGCGATAAACGCCTCGATACTTGGGGTGAGTGACGTCAACACTTGGGATTATTGACGTCAACACTTGGGGAGAGTGACGTCAACACTTTGGATGAGTGACGTCAACACTTGGGGTGAGTGACGTTAACACTTGGGATGAGTGACGTCAACACTTGGGGTGAGTGACGTCAACACTTGGGGTGAGTGACGCCAACAGTTGGGGTGAGTGACGCCAACACTTGGGGTGAGTGACGTCGACACTTGGGGTGAGTGACGCCAACACTTGGGGTGAGTGACGTCGACACTTGGGGTGAGTGACGCCAACAGTTGGGGTGAGTGACGTCAACACTTGGGGTGAGTGACGCCAACACTTGGGGTGAGTGAAGTCAACACTTGAGATTAGTGACGTCAACACTTGAGATGAGTGACGTCAACACTTGGGATTAGTGACGTCAATACTTGAGATGAGTGACGTCAACACTTGCGGATTAGTGACGTCAACACTTGTCGTGCTTGCGCAGAGATTCACATTCAACAGACGAACCATTCTGTTTGAGGTCAATTCTGTGCAGGTGCTTTGCTAATAGGCCACGACCGTGCCGTTGCCATCATCCTCCATTGATCAATATTTCCACAATAATCATTCGCAAACGCAGGAACAAGCTCTCGAGTCGGCTGTACAAACAACACAATATGTTACTACCTAGTTCTATATAATTTAGGGCCGGTTTTTGTACCTCTTGCTAAGGTTGGCTACCGGATAAAGTTCTTGGTAGCGTTAGCAAACGCCATTCAACTTCTTGACAGTGTCAGCTAGAGGATTATTATCAATTTGTAGACTTAGGTGATTGCTAACTTTATCCGCTAAGTTCTTGAATCGCTATCAAGAACTTTAGCAAGAGGTACAAAAACCGGACAAAATTTATAATGTAATATACCTAATCATAGTTATAAATTATTTAAATGTCACGCATTGCTAAATGTCATTGAAATTTTTGGACCAAAGCTTACTCCTTACTCCAAAAAGCTTACTCCAAAGCTCCTCCTGTTTTCATGTTTTATATTTCAATCATTTTATATTTTGACACTCTTGTGTGTTTTCCAGCAAGCGCCAGTGCTGAATTCCGGCAGCAAAGAACAGCACAAGAAATATCTCGGCCGTTTGATAGAAGAGCCCCTATTAGCCGTAAGTAAAACGTCAACACATGGTGCCACTTTACAAGCAGTGGTATTATCCTGCTTTGTGATAAATAGTACCCAGTTTACCGCAGAATAAATATATTACTATCTCTGTAGATAAATGCAACCTTGCTTCTTGATAGTATTGATTATTTTCTGAAGTTTACCTTGGCTGCAAACATCAATTCAAGTTGAGACTTGCTAGATTGGTTGGTCGTTCCGCTTACCTGCAAACAGAATAAAATAGTATTAGTTACTAATCTATGAATATAAAGAGAACAATGAACAATTTAGCAGTGGCACATCGAGGAAAGTTTGATGATTCCAATCCCACATCATGTCACCATTTGTAATACTGTTTGATTCCAGGCCTACTGCGTGACGGAACCCGGTGCAGGTTCTGACGTGAACGGCGTCAAGACAACGGCTGTGAAGAAGGGCGACGACTACGTCATCAACGGCCAGAAGATGTGGATCACCGGAGCCAGTGTTGCCAACTGGTACTTCGTCCTCGCTCGGACCAACCTGGACCCTAAAGCCCCCGCCAACAAGGCGTTCTCGGGCTTCATCGTGGAGCGAGACACGCCGGGTGTGACGCCGGGACGCAAGGAGGTCATGATGGGACAGAGATGCTCGGACACTCGGGGGGTCCAGTTCGAGGACGTCGTGGTGCCCAAGGCGAATATGATCATGGGGGAGGGCGACGGATTCAAAATCGCCATGGGAGCTTTCGACAGAACGAGGCCATCGGTAAGGGCCTTGAAATATCCACCTGAGGACAAGGTTGCATTTTGTTCACCCTTGCCCTTGAACTACCTTAAGTACCTAGGTTCGCTGTTTTGCAGTTAGAAGCAGTCCATGTTGTCATTTTGTCTTCCGCATTTTGAATGTGTCATAGACCCACGATCACAGAAATGTTCAATCGGATAACATAACATGTTCATACTTTAATCAGGCCCGGTACCTACGTTCGGGGAAAGGCAAAGATGAACCCGCTCTAGCATAGGCCGGCCTATTTCTGGCCATGTTAAAATGGGTTCATCTTTGCCTGTCACCAACCATACTACCGAAGTTAACATGTGGCCGACCAACTGACTTTTGGATTAGGTCAATTGTTTCAATCATTTTGAAGTAGTCTGATTGGCTGTGCCGCTTACATAGTCCAGTATTTAGTCCGGCATAACTTAACTGTGGTAATACCGACCCTAAGGGGCTGTGCATAAAGGACGTCACGCTTCAGGGGGGGGGGGGGGGGATGGTCAGGAGCCTGTAGGACGTCACGTTTTGATACAGATATTTTCAAGCATTTTAAATTTCAGTTGATAAGCCGGGACCGGAAATTTCCCTGAAAACGATACATTCTGATACATTTTACAGAAAAAAATAATCTATTTAAGGGGGGATAGAGATAGATTTGTGACTTCCTTTTGGGGGGAGGGGGTCTCGAAATGTGACACACCGCTTGACAGGGTTTAGGGGGGGGGGGGGGGCGAAATATATCCTGTTTTTAGCGTGCACAGCCCCTAAGAAGATAACATTTCAAAACGTTGAACCATTGTACAAATGTTGTATCCATCTTGGTAAACGAAGTGCTAATGTTGACTTCATTTGGACAGGTTGCTTGCGGCGCCGTCGGCGTCGCGCAGCGGTGCCTGGACGAGGCGTCTAAATACGCCATGGAGCGTCGCACGTTCGGCGTCCCGATCATCAGCCACCAGGCCGTCGCCTTCATGTTGGCGGAGATGGCCATCGGCGTGGAGTTGGGCCGACTCGGTTGGATGCGCTCTGCTTGGGAGATCGACCTGGGCAGGAGGAACACGTACTTCGCCTCCATTGCCAAGGCGTATGCAGCAGATGTCGCCAACAAGTGCGCGGCCGACGCGGTTCAGGTAAGAACCTCAGTCTTGGACTAATCGCTAGATGTGGTATGGGAGGCTCGCTTTGGGCGTGCATGTTCTTATATTGCCTTGGAATTAGGCTATAGGTAGACTACTTTTGCGGTTTTGATTTCGGGCATATCCAAGTGTTTTTTAGTGGACAGATTTAATTTCTTTCGAAATTTGAGGAAAAATGGTAAACAATTAAACAAAGTGGGATGCTGAGAAATTCTCAAATCAATTTCACAAATCGAAATGTTCTACTTTTACCCCGTGGCTAGATATGAGGTACCCCTTGACCCCCCCCCCCCCCCCAGTCTAATTGTTTTCGTGCGTAGATGTGTGTCCCGTTATTAAATGACAGCTTGTTCCGATGTGTGCTGTTGGCCTTGAAAAGGACAGTTGGCGACGTTTCAAAAGTGTTACTACTTTCATCTTCTGGCGGCGACTGCGAAGATGGTTACTGGCAACGTGGTCCTTATTCATTTTCCAGGAAGGTCTCGTTTCTCATTGGTGACGTGTGGACGACGGTCCCTTAACAGGGCCAACGGCACAACTAACAGAACAAGCGGTCATACCTCTGCCTTGCAACTCAATGTTTCGAAAACATCTCATTTGTCAACCCCCCGACGGCTGCCACCTTAGCGCGGTGGTGGGGTTTGTGTTGGCCAATGATCCATTGCAGCTACGCCGACGAGCATATGCTCATGTGTAAGGGTTACCCATGCCGGACAGATCAGTGGTGAGGCCCAGACCAAGAGCAGCCAGGGTCGGCCTAACCATGCCCTCCCTTGAATTTGCGGTCCCCTCGGGCCGGCCTCCCCCCTCGAGATGGTGATCCCCCTGAAATCGGGTTCAGCCGGCCCGAATCCTCACACCCCCCGGTCCGTCCCCATTCCGGCCTGGCCTTCCCACCAGTGCTGGACTCCCCCGGATCGGGCCCGTTAGGTCGACCCTCTCCCCTTGCCCTCCAATTGTGTTCAACAAAGTTAAATATAACAATTAATGTGCGCAATATAACCTCGTCGTTGACGCGCCATTAAACCAAACTAATCTAATCTAATCTCATTTGTCAAGACATTGGGTTTCACATTGTCTCTTCTTTGCGTTGCAGATATTCGGCGGCAACGGCTTCAACAGCGAATATCCGGTAGAGAAGTTGATGAGAGACGCCAAGATATTCCAGATCTACGAAGGAACGGCGCAGATCCAACGACTGATTATTACTAAAGAAATGGTTGATAAAATGATGGGAAAAATGTAATGATTAACGCTAAAAGTGTCATGTGAATGTAATATAAATCATTTTTAACTAATCCTACTTATTTTGTAAAAGTTCTATGGTATCATGTATGTCATTGATTTGTAATACTATTATAAAGTTAATTTGCATTAAAATACGTTTGTATTTCTTATCAGAGTATGATTGTGTTTTTTTTTATAAACTAAATTAAAATTTGACCTTGATCAGTTTAAATTGATATTGATCCAGGTTTAGGTACTTGCAGAATTTCAAGAGATTAGATAGAGGTTAGTTGTGTTTTAGTTATTAGTGCCGAATCTAAAGAGGACAACGTAGTGATATGACGACTCTTGTTAAATTATCAGCACAGGTAACTATTAAACTAATTAGGAATAAATTTTGACATCACATTCGCTGATGATGTAAAAATATGAGTTTATTTATTTTGTTTTATTTGTTTACTTATTATGAAGACAGTTCTTTAAATAATAAATGAATATTTATGTAGCCACTTTCTGTTCTCCTAGTTCGTGTAGCGGAACAAAACAGTGGGTACGTGCACTCGGCAAAACATAAAACGGTATTTGAAGTTATCGGTTTGACTGAAAATTATTTGATCGCACCAACAGAAGTATAGTAGTCTATGCTTACTCGTCATCTGATGAGCCCTCATTTAATGTATAACTAGGAAAACGCTCTGTGTGACGCGTTGATGAGCAAGCACGGATACGCGCAACACCTCGAACCGAATTATGTCTATCGAATATGTCATTAAAAGCCAATAATTCTTGAATTTCGTCACAGACTTGTATAAAAAACTCAAAAAATTCCTTAAATATTGGTCCAAATATAACCATGCAAAGTTTTAAGTTGATCGATTGAACCTTTATGATTGAACGGTTCCTTGTTACCTGAGACCACTCATATGATATAAGTGTGTCTACACAATATCAGATCGACTGTTGAACGGTCATTATTAGTTTCATATGCGTTTGAAAGTTTCTGCTCTAACTACCTTGCCTTGAACTGAAGAGTCGAAGTCGCCGTGAATTTGACAGCCAACACACAAAGTGTCCGTAAAATGTCAATAACGTTTGGATTTAAACACAGATTAGTATGAAAATTGTCAAAAATGCAGATAATGTTGGTCCCAACCATCATGCGAAGTTATAAGTTGATCGTTCAATCGGTTCTAGTTTAAATTTCTAAAAACACAGGAAAGATGGTTTTAAATTTTAACCAATGGGAGGATTTGCCTGAAACTTTGTTTGATTGGGTACAATGTTGGGGGTAATGACTTGTCAAAATTTCAATTTGATCGAAACAACCAATCGAAAGTAATGTTTTTTTTTAAATTTGAACCAATCAATGGATTTCAAAAAAATTAGGGTCTGCAACAATCAGAAATGTTACGTAATGTGTGCAAAATTTCAGCTCGATCGAAGGAAAACTCTGACCTGTATATCGTCAGTAACAGAAAAAAAAGAAAAAAAGAGGTCCGTGCCAAAAGAGCCAAAAGGAGACGCTTGCTCAATAATCAAGATAAAGTGTCAAGATAAGAAAGGATGTTGAGATGGAAAGATTGGGATTCAAGGTTGGACGGGAAAGGTTGAGATGATATTATGGTCGAGTGAAGAACATGGCGAGGGATAGGATACCAAGAAGAGAATTTCAAAGATGGAACGGTGTTGGGAAAAGAAACCCAGGAAGACCGCGTACAACGTGGATATAAGAGCAGTAGAAGCAGATGTGATTGAAAGGAGAGGGAATTGGGAGACGATTGTAGAAGAGAAGTGGTGGACTGATCGAGATAAATGGCGAGAGTTTACTGGAAGACCGCAGGGGGAAGAAGAGGAAGATGACGTGATTGACTTGGCCAGGCGGTTACGAATCAGAAGGCCCTAGATTATGATGTGGAACATCTCCTGACATGATTTAAAATTGTAAACAGGATTTGATTAAATAAAAAAATGGAATATAGTCACTACCTGTCATTCAAATTTATTCACATGTTCACCGTTTTATGTTTTGCCGAGCGTACTGATAAGTTCAACGTCAGGAGTAGAGGATTTTTGGTGTTCAATTTACATCGTTCATGACCAATTTGGTTGGCATATCAAGATTCAAGTTTAAACATGATTGTGGTCTCGATCCAAATTGCTTTATCGTTTTAAGTAGTCCACTATTTCTTCTAATAATTAGTCCAATCATCAAGAATGAAACTATTTGTCTGACGTCATAATGATTATTTAGCTGTTGAGAAATGTTCGTCAGACGCCGACCAGAGCGCTGTCAACCGCGGCGACCCCAGCAAGCTCAATGCAGGGCTACAACTTCGGTAAATACTAATAAAGCTAATACTGACGATTCCGTTCAGATTAAAATACTGTTCGCGAATACTGTTTTCAAATAACTCCTCATTAATTAAATTAAAATAATCATCTTAATTTAAGCCCACTTTATGTAAATTACGTGCATAGCAAAAATGTCAAACTAATAAAGCAAATAAAAAATCGTCTTGATTGGGATATTTGATCCTGTAGGTAGTTTATTTATTTAATAGGTAATGTCGACAGTTTGGAATTATTGGAATGCTCGACGGTAATAATGTCACCTTTCCACTCCAAAAGCTTCATCAAGTCATTGTTTTCTCAATGTAGGTAATGATTTGTGTGGCAACAATGGAATAATTGCGGGAAGGGGAGATAAAAGCACATTATTTGTGTGTAATTTCTCTCCAGATCTGAGTGAGACACAGAAGGAGCTCCAGGATCTGGCCATGAAGTTCACACGGGAAGAAATCATCCCTCGGGCTGCCGAGTACGACAAGTCCATGGAGTTCCCGTGGGACATCATCAAGAAGGCCTGGAAGCTGGGACTCATGAACCCGCAGGTTCCCACGTATTGTGGTGAGTTAAATTCTACGAACGTTGTGAAATCGAAAAGTTCGGGGACGTTGGCCTTACAAGAGAAGTAACTTAGTCCTAGATTACTTCAGCAATTCCAGCGGATTTGCCAATGATTCCATGCATCACTGAACGTCTTCAAGTGTGCCTATTGTTTTACTTGAAACAATAGAATCACATTTCGACAATTCGCTGTCATAATATTTCTATAATTAATGAAATTTCATAATTTATCTTTTTCAAACTTATAAATAAATGCAACGGTTCAAATTTTGACATGGGCGTGCCAGGTTCACACATCTTTGCGACCTATCTCAAGAAATTCAATTGATGACATTTTTTTTTAAATTTTAAAACGGTGTATCTAATAGTTTCTCTCTCTTTAGTATGTTTATCGCTTTTCCATGGTGTATCCTGAATGAAAGCGTTGAGTTTCCTCTTGAACCAGTGCTTGCTGTCTAATGATCCACATGTGAACTAATGTGTGCTTGCAATATGCGAAGGTGGTCTCGGCTTGGGCGTGTTTGAAGAGTGTCTGATGGAAGAGGAGACGTCCTACGGCTGTGCAGGGATCACTATCTCAATGTATGGCACACATTTAGCGGTAAGTCAACGTTGTCAAAAGATTTAAATATTTGGTGTATAGAAATACTTTCTTTGGGACTTTGCTTGAGATACTACTTCTTCTATGAAAGTAACACAATACTAAAAAGTTATTTTTGTCAATCGGTATTATTGCGGCTTCACATCCCAAAAATTTCAAAACTTGATTCGCTCAAAGAAATACGTACCTATTCTTATTAACTTTTCACATTATAATATTTATATGTGTAATTTTCTACTTTCGTTACTATAACGTATTTATTATTGCGACCAATTATCTTAAAAATAACTTTCAAATGCGGATAGCGGAGTTGGGCCATTTTACTTGCAGTCGTCAACTTTCTCGGCAATCCTGAAGACGTCTACAAAACCGTCGAACCAATTATTATCAGACTTTTTCAGCTCTCAGTATACAGAAAGTATACTTTCCACTCTTACTGTTAAACCCATTCATACAAATCTTTAAAAACTTCCATGCCATTTTATTTTCCAGCAATTGCCAGTAATAACATCCGGCACCAGAGAGCAGCAGAAGAAGTACCTGGGTCGCCTCATCGAGGAGCCACTTCTTGCCGTGAGTTGAGGTCAAAACAAACATCAAACTTATTGTTGTTTAATATAATAATATCACGGTCGTCATTCTCTATAAATCGCAACATTTTTTATATTTTATAATCCCGCATCATGTCACCATTTGTAATACTGTTTGATTCCAGGCCTACTGCGTGACAGAGCCCGACGCAGGTTCCGACGTCAACGGCGTCAAGACGACGGCTGTGAAGAAGGGCGACGATTACGTCATCAACGGCCAGAAGATGTGGATCACCGGAGCCAGTGTTGCCAACTGGTACTTCGTCCTCGCGAGGACCAACCCGGATCCTAAAGCCCCAGCCCAACAAGGCGTTCTCCGCCTTCATCGTGGATCGCGACACTCCGGGGTTGACGCCGGGACGCAAGGAGATCATGATGGGACAGAGATGCTCGGACACGCGGGGGGTCAAGTTCGAGGACGTCGTCGTGCCCAAGGCCAACATGCTGCTGGGGGAGGGCGATGGCTTCAAGGTCGCCATGAGAGCTTTCGACAAGGCCAGACCGACGGTAAGTTCATCACGTTTTTCTCATCGTCTTCACAACGACGTTTCTGACTTCGAACGTTTCCCGCCGTTTTGAATCGCCGATCCAAAACTCCCGCGCGAACCCAGTTTGAATGCGCAGATTGCAGTTCAAAATGTCCGTGTGAATGCACTTTGAAATATTTGTCTTCGCTATTGATACTTCGATTAAAACAAATAACACCGATTGTAATCATTATTACATAATCATACTGGAGAATTGGGGGGGGGGGGGGGGGGGGGGGAAAGTAGGGTTATAAATCACCGGGTATTAGGCAACAACCAATTGAATGACATAGTTTTGTACTAACTAACTGTTAACAGCTAATTGAGACTCTAGCAGAGTATTGAAAGACCGGCCCTAAACCACTTTTCACGTCGTAGAAAATCACTTATTAAGCAAAGGTGTTAAATGAACGACGTAAACAAATAATTCCTCTGCTCCACATTTCAGGTTGCCTGCGGCGCCGTCGGCGTCGCGCAGCGCTGCCTGGACGAGGCGTCTAAATACGCCATGGAGCGTCGCACGTTCGGCGTCCCGATCATCAGCCACCAGGCCGTCGCCTTCATGTTGGCGGAGATGGCCATCGGCGTGGAGTTGGGACGACTCGGTTGGATGCGCTCTGCTTGGGAGATCGACCAGGGCAGGAGGAACACGTACTTCGCCTCCATTGGCAAAGCGTACACCGCGGACATCGCCAACAAATGCGCGGCCGATGCGGTTCAGGTATGTGTACGGGTTGTAACTATACACATTCCAGCCTGTAATGTCATGGAGGCGAACCCATCACTGTTGTCTGAAGTATTATTCTCACTAGACGTATAATATAACGAGGAAAACGCTCTGTGTGACGCGTCCATAACCGAGCCTTCTAGAATAAACAAGTTTGACATATATTTCCAAATATTCTTGATGTCAATTACATGGCAATATGTAGCTCGTTTTTCACCGATTTCTCTACAAATTGGAAAAATCTCATTGACCATACTATATTTAAACTTCTTGGGAAATCGATTGATTTTCTCTTTTCAATCAATCGAATTTTGCTCTAAATATATTTAAATAAACGCTGGTGTGTAATTTCATATCTGTGTTATCTGAAAATACGCTACAAAAGCATAAAAACAAACTAAGTAACAGAGTGAGTAGCATAAGAGTAAAATAGTACCGCTGGCATTCTCGCTGCATTCATCTAGAAGGCACAGTTTTGAGTCAACAATGTTAACCCCGAAGTGAGAGCTTATGAACGTCTTATGAATCAGCAATCAAACGGTTATTCGATCAAAATAAGCGATATGTGATGGAGCCACTTCTGGCAGGAAACTTTTTAGACGCTCTTTTTTATTTTGAAGTTCGTGTTTCCATAGGGTAGTGAAAAAGGAGAAACAATTGTAATTGAAATTTAGTTACAAGTTTACTTTTTCAGCCATAACAAACAACTAAAGCAAATTTAATATTTTATATAAATATCCCCCTGATATCCTCCCTGATCCCCCTTATGTCTAGTACCAAATAATTCACCAGAGGTCAGTCGTGTTCCTTATTTTCTCGAATTGTGTTTGATTGTGTTGCAGATATTCGGCGGCAACGGCTTTAACAGCGAATATCCGGTAGAGAAGTTGATGAGAGACGCTAAGATATTGCAGATCTACGAAGGAACGGCGCAGATTCAACGACTGATTATTACTAAGGAATTGGTTGATAAAATCAAGGGAAAAATGTGATTATTTACATAAATAGTATTATCGATGTCATAAATTTTTACTTTAATTAATAAAAGTTATATCATGTAATTATGTTAATTTCTTCAAATATCATTAAAATTATTTGCTATTAAGACCTTCGGACTTCTTATCAGTTCTTATCCGATAGTGATTTTTAAAATCTCAAGTGAAATTGTATTATTAACGTTATCAGTTGGTGAAGGTAGTTGTATTGATCGACACTGATTCAGTATTATTTGCCGAATACCAATAGCACGTCGCAGCTCTATGACGACTCTAGGAAAATTAACTTCACAGGTAACAGATTTTACAAGTGTTGTGAATTACTTGACAACTATTTCTAATTTATTTTAATATTAAATCTAGTGGAGCGGTCGCTCCACCCAGCCAAGTCGTACCGTACACTCACAGTCACTCAACATACCGTAAATGCCTATATAAACTGAGGAGCAGACCAAACACTTTTACTGTAAGCAACAACATGGCATTTTCGGCCTACTGGATCATAAAATTGGAAAATCTCACATTGTTGTGAAATATCTTAATTTCGAGCTATGGCCCACCCCACTACATATACTAAATTTGGGAACAATAGGTTATGCCATTTGCGTGCTAGAGGGCCGTGAAAACAGTGAAATTACACCCCTTTTAAAACCTATCTGATGATATCAGGAAACACCGCTATCACCGCCACAGCCTAAACGGCTTAGCCGATCGATCTGAAATTTTTACCACATGTGCACTTTTGGCGTCTGAGGTGCCTTTTTATAAATCAAACCGGTAGTCGCCATTTTGAAACCGGAAGTGACGTCATATCTCAAAAACGGCTTAACCGATCGGAACGAAATTTGCGCCAATCGATTCAGACGGTCCTCTTTATGAAATAACAATAGTTAAATTAAAGTTTTCTTATTACTGAAACCGGAAATGACGTCATAGTTTAGCGAAATCTGCTTAAATTCACTGCCCTTTATATAAAAACCAACTATATATTCAGAAGGCTTATAATGAAATATTAGTATTTATATACATATTAATACCTACAATGTGTAAGAGCTTTCAGCCGCCATTTTAAAAACCGGAAGTGATGCCATATCTCGAAAACGGCTGGACCTATTGGAACGATGCTTTCGCAATTCTTCATGGCATATCACTTTAAGTTTAAATTTAGCTCCAATCAATATTTTTTTAGTAACTAATTCGGAAATGGCGTATTTTTTTAAAGGAATTAGCCATTGTTGCCCTAATAAGTTTTACAAGTTGTGTAAATAAACTAAAAAAATAAGTGATATCCCCATAAAAAACACTCCGTGTAAAAAAACAGCCAAGTCTCTTCAACTAAAAAAAAAATTATGAAATCTTAAAATTCTGCACTGAAACGTAGTGATATCAAAAAATGAGCCAAGTCAAAACTTTATTTGAAAATTAAAAAATTTTTGGCGCATCGTTTTTTTAGGGCATTGTAGGTATAGGTACTATAAGTATATGTATTTATATCTAGCCTATACTTCTAAGCTATTTATATACACGATGCGCCAAGTATTTTTTAATTTTCAAATAAAGTTTTGACTTGGCTCATTTTTTGATATCACTACGTTTCAGTGCAGAATTTTTAGATTTCATAATTTTTTTTTTAGTTGAAGAGACTTGGCTGTTTTTTTACACGGAGTGTTTTTTATGTTAATATTTCCTTAATTAAGTGGACAACGTAATACGAAGTATTAAGGAACAGGTTGGCTGAGTGGAAACGCTCTGAACTTGTATTCCGGAGATCCGGGTTACTAATAGGCCACGACCGCCTCCTTCCCACCTTCCATCCTCACCTATTCTTCATCATCATCTCCCAATCATCATGATAATCATTCATCCGTCGCCATTAGCCTCGCTGCAGAACAGTGCGACGTTAAGCCCCAGACAAAAAAAGTATTAAGTTGTCAGTTCAAAGCAGTTCACAGGGTAAAAATGAGTAAAAATTTAATATGAAATATGGTTATTAGAGACGCTTGTATTAAACCAGAACTTCAATGGCCAAATTTATTAAATTGTTCGTCTCAATCCTGCTATGTTGTGGTTGCCAAGGGTGAATCTAACTTTGTATTGTTTTAAACCATTACTTTCATTGTATGAATGATTGTTACTCACACTTCAAGACTTATAAACTATTTGTCTGACGTCATAATGATTATTTAGCTGGTGAGAAATGTTCGTCAGACACCGACCAGAGCGCTGTCAACAGCGGCGACCTCAGCAAGCTCAACGCAAGGCTACAACTTCGGTAAATACCTCGCAATACTGAAGAGTTTTAAAACATCCTTCATATTTGTATTATAAATTAGATGAATGTGCTTTAACATCTTTATACGAGTATTAAGACACGTTTGAGTACTGAAATATCCGTCTGTGTTTTTATGTAAACTTGGCACAACTAAAATTGATCGTTCAATAAATCTGATTGACTGAAAAAATGTTAGATCGCACCATCAGAAGTGAGTCCAAGCGATCTTCTTGTCTCACTCTAGTAGGTGACCTCACATTTCAACGATAATAACAAGGTGTTCACCGATCAATTTTTGTTGTGCCGAGTGCACATTAACTACATAGCAGATATATTACACTAATGGAACGGTGTATTCCGTAACGATGCACTAAAATGCAACAGGAATGACATTCTGGTGCATCGCTTTTAGAAAGTTTCCTTTTGAAATGTTTGGAATGTCCAGTTTAATAATATCATTAGTTTATACTCTTCATGTTTTTAAGACTTGTCTCTCGTTTATTCGCAGCATGTTTTGGGATAAAACTACATATTTGCGTGATTACAACTGAATAAGTTCTCTTCCAGAGCTGAGCGACACTCAGAAGGATCTGCAGGAGACAGTGAGGAAGTTCACACGGGAAGAAATCATCCCTCGGGCTGCCGAGTACGACAAGTCCATGGAGTTCCCGTGGGACATCGTCAAGAAGGCCTGGAAGCTGGGAATCATGAACGTCCAGGTTCCAGACTATTGCGGTGGGTTCATATTCTACTAACAAGCATGAAGACAGTTCGTTGTCACATTATTTATCAAATATGCATCAGGGTATTCTCGAAACAGTTATCACGTCATAAGCTTGATATGACGAAATATTTACATGGTGAGAGATAGGACAAACCTCCTTGTGAAATACATTGGAGTTATGACGTGATAACTATTTCGAGAATAGATCCCCAGTTGACACAATTTTCACAAAATATCACATTATTCCTGTTTAGTAAAATATACTCTGCAATCTTGTTATTAATAATAACGATTATATTTCGTGTCATGGATTTTAAAAATAGATTTGCAAATAGATTTACAGGTTTCCAATATCAAGTATTCATAGAGTCCGTCACACACTAACGTGGCAGTGGAATCCATCAGCAAAACAATAAATTCTGTTTATTCCCAGATGTCAAGTAACTCCTACAACACTTAAAACTATCCTTCCTATCCAAGTCGAACAACGAATTAACACAAAAGCAATATTAGAAGTATACTTTAAATGTTCTCAAAGTAAAACAATCTCATTCTACTGCCATGATGTTCGGGTGGGGCGGACGACACATTTTCTACACTTCTGTTTACAGTATTTCAAACATATCGCACTCCATGATTGACTTTCTCGTACTTCTGACGTCATCACTGCCCAGGCATAGCTACACATTTGGAAGGTCGACGTAACAGAAGTCACTAGTTCGAGTCCTATCAGCGACCTAACAGAACACAACATTATTATCTTCTTTTACTTTATTAACAAGTAGCAATACAACTCCCTAAATCTGTTCAATGTATTTACATGGTTAACCCCCAATGAAACTATTATTCTCTAGAATCTCTTGAGTGTTTTCACGAACCAATGAATGATCCACACGGGTGAACTAATGTGTGCTTGTCATGTGTGAAGGTGGTCTCGGATTGGGCGTGTTTGAAGAGTGTCTGCTGGGAGAGGAGGCGACATACGGCTGCGCAGGAATCACTATCTCAATGTATGGCACACAATTAGCGGTAAGACGAATCGCAATTCTTATTCAAAGATTGACATATCTGTGGTTTAATTAATCATATTCATTAATTACATAATTTATCATTTCCGCCTTCATCAGATAATAATTTAATTCTTTTTGACTTTCGTTGAAATACATAATTTCATTTCCATAAACGTACCGAACAGACTATAGGATGGAATAATAATATATATTATTGTTAACCAATAGTATTGGTTTCATATCCTAAGGTCTTCAAAACTTACTTCTCTCCCACAAATATTCCTATTCACTTTTTCAATTATATTTTGATGTGAAATTTTCTCCTGTCGTTACCAATGGTGTTATTATTTCAACCTGGATAAACTTCAACAAATAACTATTTACATCTCTTCTATTCAGTGATGCAGATCTTTGAAAATACAATCTCATTTTCTTTCCCAGCAAGCGCCAGTGATAATATCCGGCACCAGAGAGCAGCACAAGAAGTACCTGGGTCGTCTCATTGAAGAGCCACTTCTTGCCGTGAGTTGCAACTTCACCTCTTTTACATCGCTTCAGGATATTTATATAATGCAGTTTGAAATGCAGTCGGAATTGCTGTCAAGACCAGTAGAGATATGCGCGTCCTTTTTGTTGACGTCGAGTTGTTTCCAACTATTTAAATAGGGCATCAAATGAAAGAAATAAACTGCTTTTCACTGCTCTCTTCCGTATGTTTCTCAGCGCAAACAGTAATTTCATCACCGACTGTTCTAAAACTATTTACGAGTATATTCTGTACTTCATTATCACAACATAAAAGCAAAGTTGAAATACAAAACAATAAAATTAAATATATAAAAATATTTTGTCAACGTATATTTCCACTATATTTTTCAACCATAAAGAATCTCCTAGCATTTTAACTTCAAAATATTGCTATCGTCGTTCTTTACAAATTTCAGCGGCTATGATGGAAAGAATAACTATTTACAAATTAATCCCACATTATGTCACCATTTGTAATGCTGTTACTGTTTGATTCCAGGCCTACTGCGTGACAGAACCCGGCGCAGGTTCCGACGTCAACGGCGTCAAGACGACGGCTGTGAAGAAGGGCGACGATTACGTCATCAACGGCCAGAAGATGTGGATCACCAATGGAGGAGTCGCCAACTGGTACTTCGTCCTCGCTCGGACCAACCCCGATCCTAAAGCCCCCGCCAACAAGGCGTTCACCGCCTTCATTGTGGAACGGGACACTCCGGGGTTGACGCCGGGACGCAAGGAGATCATGATGGGACAACGGTGTTCCGACACTCGGGGGGTCAGCTTCGAGGACGTCGTCGTGCCCAAGGCCAACATGCTGATGGGGGAGGGCGACGGGTTCAAGATCGCGATGGGGACATTTGACAAGACCAGGCCGACGGTAAGCTCATCACGACGTTTATATCTCAAACAGATTAGATTATTATGGTTTAACGGCGCGTCAACGGCGAGGTTATATTGCGCACATTAATTTTTACTTCTAACTTTGTTGATCATAAGTGGAGGACATGGGGAGGGGTCGACCTAACGGGTCCGATCAGGGGAGTCTGAAACGGGTGAGAAGACCAATTCAGAATGGGGACAGATCGGGGCGGGGAGACATCGGGCCTGTGGGACCCGAGGATGGGGGAGGCAGGCCCGAGGGGCCTGCGAATGTGGGGAGGGCGTTGGACTTGGTCGACCCTGGACTGCACTCAGTTGGGACCAACTCGTAATGTGCACTGGCCCCTTAAGCCCCACCACCGCGTCAAGGTAGCCGTCCATTGGTGAGGTATCTCAAACACTTCCAAGTTCGTCGTCGTCGTATATGTATCAGCATTAACAGAAATAGTTTTGTAATAGTTTGTAACTATAGTTTGTTAGTTTGCTTAGTTTGTTTTGTAACTGTAATAGTTTTGTTTATAATGATCATTTTTAGTTCTTTTATAAATCGCACTGTTCTGCAACGAGGCTAATGGCGACGGATGAATGATTATGATGATGATTGGGAGACGATGAAGAATGGGTAAGGATGGATGGTGAGAAGAAGGCGGTCGTCACCTATAAGTAGCTAACCTTCCCATCATTTGTCTCTCGACTGAGGGAAAAACCTCCGTCAGGACGGCCGCGGGAATCGAACCCTGAACAAGTCCTGAGTGTTAACTGGTACTCTGCACGCCAATCAACTGATTTGTCTTGATGTAACCGCGCATCTCTAAGTGACGTCACCATGATAAGAAGTGAATGTGAACTGATAACTTATCACTGTCTGCGATAACAAGACTGCGATCGCATTCTTACACGCAGGATCTTATCTGGTACTTGCTGAGGACATCTTGGAATCAACATGAGGAATGCGTAAGTACACTACAATTGATTTGGTACAATTACCGTGACTACATTTCATCAGTATATAAATATCTTTAACTAAGGTTTTAGTGTTAATAAAAAAAAAGTTTAAGTTAGAGGAAAAGTTGCAAAACCATAACGATCTCGACCACATAACTGAAACTTATTACCTTATGGACGTGAAATGATTTTTGACCGAAATGAATTGGTTTCAGTTATATAATAACTATCAAGTCTCGAAATCGTGACAATATGTCATCTGTACAATTCATAGCTTGTACGAACTTCTTTTGTTTTATATCAGCGATGCAAAATTATTGAATTTTCCACCTGAGGACGGACATTACGTTGGCACGTTGACGGGTCAGATTTATAACTGTATTGAGGTAAATCGATGTATTTTTGTAACGTGAGTGATTCCTCTTCGTACTAAAGATATCTCCGGAGCCTATACAATTTCGCAATCGCCAAAAGAGCAGAGAATCACAGCTTTCTGCGTGCCATCAAAAAAAGCAAACAATACGTGCAACCTATGAATAGTGTTTTGTTTACAGTCGAAGCGGCGCCTCCACGGATCCCAACGAGGGCCTCAACGACGCTTTGAAGAAGCAGCTGGAATGTCCCGTCTGCTTCCACACGTGTCTGCCTCCCATCTACATGTGCGTCAACGGTCACAACGTCTGCTCCACGTGTAGAGATCAAGTCGACGCGTGCGCAGTGTGTCGGGAGAGGGGAAAGCCGAAGATACGCAACTTGTTCGCTGAAGAGATGAGCGCGAAGCTGAAGTTGCCTTGCAAGAACGTGGATGATGGCTGTGTGGGGATGTTTAACATGGCTGAGATGGAAGAGCATTTGAAAGTGTGTGCAGATCAGTTCCGCTATAGGTGTCGGGGGCCGGGGAAACCAGCATTTTATCCTTCACCTTTCGTACATGAGAAATACGCGGACGACGATTGCCGAGAAGTTCAATACCGAATGTATAGAAATGCTAGTAATATTACTAATACTGCACCCTGCGGTTTTGTTGGAAAACGATCCGATCTTCTGTCGCATATAGATTGTCACTTCAAGAGAAACTCATCTTTGCTCTGTCGCTCAAAGGTCGTATTTTCAGCTGACCAAAGTGATTTAGCACAAGTCACTCCCGCTCACAGGTGTGCGGGAGGAGCAAAAGACAGGGCCAATGTACGCATGTTGTTTTCGCATGAGCAGTACTTCTGGTGTTACTTTCTTCCCAACAACGATGGCTCTGCTTTTGTCGCTCACGCCACGTATATCGGTGGTAAAAAAGCAGCTGCTAAATACAAGTTCAAGGTCAGAATTATTTCAACCAACCAGGAACGTGTTCATGATTTTGTCGGTCCTGTTCTTGAGCTAAACGATGAAGATTGGGAGAACTCTCTTCAGAAGGAGAAGATGTTCTTCCTTCACAAGGACGGTGTTTCAGTGTTCGCGCTCGACGGGAAAGTGACGTGCACGATGGAGATAATCAAAGCATAATGAATATTTCTGCACGTCTTTATGTCTTCTCATCTGCTTCCATGCGTCGGGATTGTAATGCTGGCCGAACATGAACTAGAACTTTTCTTTCTATGCGTGTAGAGATAGGTGCTAGGTAAAGATTCATGGGACCGAGGGAAATAAAGGAAATTACACAGAGAAAGAAAAGTCAGTGATGTGAATTGTGTAACTAACAGTTCACATTCTTCTTCTGGTGCTTGTGTAGAAATGTCGTGCCCCCCCCCCCTCCCCCCCGCCCACCATATGTATTTTTCCTTAATTCCTTTCAGCGCAGTCCCACGATATTTAATCGATCAAAGAACTGTGTGTTCACTGTCATGGCACCTCTGCCTTTTGTATCGTTTGCTCATATATTGTGTTGTGTTTAATTTGAGAACTTTCACCCTATATTACACAAGTTTTCATCTGAACATACTGTCAACATCAAACTGTGGCAGGACCACCAGCACTTTCATCGGAACAAGCCGACACCACTGCCTTGCTATCAAACTGTTATTTGATTTATGACTCATAATTATGTACCTGTTACCGAATTCGTACAAATAAAATGTATGTTAATTAAAACAATGAATTAAGAAAACCTTTCCTAAAACCCTCCCTGCATTTTCCCCACATTACACTAGGTATGTATTATGAGGTACTTTAGGTATATAGTTCCATTTGACTTTGGGTAGGTCTTTTAATTATTTTGACTAACAATTGATGTTAGCATCTGACCGAGGCTAACAGTGTGTCTGCTGGATCTGTTTCCATCTTATCATCTTTCCATCATCTTTTATTAATTCATAGGAAATTGCATTTGGACATCTCTAGCTGTTCATAGAGTGGCGCTAAGTTTTTGGGGAAATGCACAGTTTGGGCGCCAACAAACAGAATACGACCTTGCATAATGTTCCTAGGGGTCCTCCTCTTCCTCAGTAAACCCTTTTCAGACGGTTTTCCAATTGCATCATAGAGTAAGAAGTTGTAGTTCAACTGTTTCAATCATTTGAAGTATCTTATTTGCTGTCCACAAATTATGGCCCTTCTTGACTCTTCAGGTTGCCTGCGGCGCCGTCGGTATCTCCCAGCGGTGTCTGGACGAGGCGTCTAAATACGCCATGGAGCGTCGCACGTTCGGCGTCCCGATCATCAGCCACCAGGCCGTCGCCTTCATGTTGGCGGAGATGGCCATCGGCGTGGAGTTGGGCCGACTCGGTTGGATGCGCTCTGCTTGGGAGATCGACCAGGGCAGGAGGAACACGTACTTCGCCTCCATTGCCAAGGCCTACGCCGCGGACATCGCCAACAAATGCGCGGCCGATGCGGTTCAGGTTAGTTCAGAAACTGTGGGAAACAATCTAAGAACCTTGCCTGGCTGTCAGAAGAAGGTCAGAAGGCTTAGGAAGTGATTGTGTTGCAGATATTCGGCGGCAACGGCTTCAACAGCGAATATCCGGTAGAGAAGTTGATGAGAGACGCCAAGATATTGCAGATCTACGAAGGAACGGCGCAGATTCAACGACTGATTATTGCTAAGGAATTGGCCACGAAGATGTTCTTTGAATAGAATGATGATATAAAATTAACACATTTCTCTACCACTCATTACTTTTAGCTGCAAACTATTTCGAATAGAGTAATAATTAAAGACATAAATTAATTGATTTAATATTTTGTATACATTGCCAACGCTTCATCAAATATTTTTTCTGGGTATTTAAACATGTTTGCATACATACAGCCTAGCAGTACTTATTTGTTTATACGACAATTGAGAAACTAATAATGTATTTCGTATAAAGTTCTATTATCTTCCTCGTGGCGTTCGAAATAGTCTTGCCTATCGACCAGATAATCCACAATCGTGCGCCTTCATTGACTGATTATACGAAACTAAATGTAGAATGTTATTTGACGATTATTTGGTTCCATTCATTCATTTTAATATTACCTTTTAGATATTCTTGTTGCTCAGATGAGCCAAGAAACGGAGCAGATTCAAGGAGTGAATATTATTTATAATTAAAGAAATGGTTCATAAAATGCTGGGAAAAATGTAAATCAAAAATATAAACATAGCCCAAAAAATAATTCCAAACGACTCTTTATCCCAACATACGTATATCTCTACTTATAAACTGCGGAACCCATAAATTTCATCAACGAGAAGATTAACTCATTTTTTTATACGAATGTAATCCTTTGTAATCCGTGGAGCGATTTGTCTAGTTTATACAATAAGTACTTCACATCGCCAATCGGTTCAATCGAGCATCGCAATCCGTGCATCGGTTGGATCTGATATCAGGGGGGGGGGGGGGGGGGATAAAGCCATGTTAATTGCTTGACAGCGGGTCATTGCATAAACAGCGGTAATCGCCGGATAAACAGTTCCTCTGACTCTTGCACGTGACTGTACCAGAGTGCAATTGATTGAAAATAATTGCTCATGTTAGGTTCGGAATGGGGGATGGAAATTGCAGCGTGGAAAATGCAGATATTTAGTAGCTTATGCAGCTTTTCCAGCAAAGCAGGAATTTCATGAGATTTTTGTTGTATTTTATTTTATGACATATTTCAATCTAGTTCAATTTTACACATGTTGATTTATTTATGACGGTTTGTAAGTCCATACATTGGTTTATGGGCTCACTTTTAATGTTCTACAAAATCTATCTGATTTACAGCGAACTTCATGTTATCTTTTAATGTTTCCAATTTCCTTTGAAGTGCTTTGATTACCCGTTCAATCACTGCCCTTAAGCATAAAAAATACAAAATTGCCTTAAATCTAAAAAACCCTACCCGTCTAATCTAATTTTACACGATAAAAAAAACAGAGTCTGGCAAATTGCATTACCTTCTCTTAACAGCCTCGATATTACCCAACCTTATACGTTTACTGGGCGATATATATTCAACATGTTTCTACAATCTGAACAGATAGGGCGCACAGATGTGGGGGGTTGGGAGGGGGGCTAAGAGGTACCTATACATGTAACTAATCCTCCTTCATTACCGGTGAGCCCCCCACCCCCGATCCCATGCTATCTCACTAATTGCATTAGTCTTACAGCTAACACGGGGCCCCCCGCCCCACACATACGACCGCTCCCTAAAGGGGCCCGCTGCTTTATTGTGCAAGCGAGCGGCGATAAAATAGTAAATTCACTTTTACTGGCCCCGCGCTCCGGCTCGGCGGTGTTGCCAAGTGGCGAGAGAGTCGAGGAAAAGTCAAATTAATGAAGTGGGCTCTCAGTAATTTATCTAATTTGATAGTTAATTTTGTAATTTGAGAAGGCTTAATTGTAGTGTTAAAAGTGACGAAAGTTCTAAGAAATTAGTCGAGGAAAACTGAGTGAAGAGAAGAAACTTTGTTACTTCAATCTCTAATCAGTGAACTGATATACTACTGGAAAGTTTAAAATATGATCTTTCTTAATCAGAAGTACTTCCTTCATTTAAAGAAGCTACATGACAAAGTACTATTTCATTTCAAAATCTTTATTTCTTCTGCTGTGTCCAGCGACACATTATTTCCTAGCAATAATCAAATCTTTTCAACCATTTTTTTACATCTTTTCAAACACAATATTCGAGTTAAATCTCGGAGTCAGATAAAAGTTCGTTGTATGTTAAATATACATTATCCACGCTTCAAAATGCATTGAAACGTTGGCGTTAATACTTTTAAGGTCAACTCAAGAAAACTCAACTTTACAATTCAAATTATTTGAACTATTGAAATGTTGCTATTTAGGAAATGTTATACCAAGATGAACCTTACGACCCTCAAACAATCAAATTATAACAATACATTTGAAACACTAGTTTTTATGAGCTGCAAACAAACTGTCTTAATTATTTACATAAATATCTCAAAGCTTGAAGCATAATGGAAATTTTGTTGGTGTTCAAATGTTTAAGTTAATATTTACTTAAAATTGTTTTTATTCTGTTTGTGTGTTTAGAGGATGTTATAAGAATAATTTAGTGTGTAAAGAATGCTTAGTTAAATATTTGACTCATGTTAATTTGTTAAACTTATATGCACTGGGATCGTATAACTTTTGTCAACAGTCGATCGACAACTCTTATGGGAGAATAACATTGACACGTCATAGTCGATCGATTACAAAGTCGAGTCAATGCCAATCTCTCATATGAGTTGTCGATCGTTTGTCGGGCAAAGTTAGACGATCGCAATGCAGGTCCAGTAAAGAATTAAAATAATCATGAGAAGTCTTCCAAAGAGTTCCAAAACCTAGCACATAAAAACACATACATCTCTTGACCACATCTCGATCATCAGTCTAGGGCTAGGATGTTTAGGACCTGAGAAACGTCCAAAAAGGTAGGCAAATAGTACCTAAAACTATTAAAAAATACCATAAAATCCCGAAAAATGACAAATGAAATGTTATGCTTTGTAATATTCGTCAACATATCATTCGGTTTATTGGTTTAGTGTGAATTTGGAGTATGAAAATTAACTTTAATTATTGTATGGTGGAGGATGGACATTTTGTGAGACAAAACTAACTTGAAACAAATATTTGATATTATTTTAAAAAAGGGACAAAAATACATTAAAATTACAAGAAAAGGACTGAATTCATTAAAAAAAATGTGAAAAAGGCATTTTCAGGCAAAATAAAACACTTATTTTTGAAATCAGGAATACATGAATGTATCATTTTTAGACTGTCTGAACATAATAAAAAAGGATATGTCCTAAACATCCTAGCCCTACATCACGCAAACGGCGGAATAATAATCGGTTCATCTCTGAAATATCCTGATAATGTTTAATGACGTCAGACCACGTGACGTCCATCTGCTTGACCCAGAGGCAAGTGGAATGCGCCGCTCAAGTTGGGATGGAAAAGTAGATAAATGAGCCGAGTTCGAGGTACTAACGCCTGTCGGGGGGTTGAATAGGGGAGAGGGGGTGAGTAGTGACTGCGGGCGAGCAATATACGACACTTCACTGAGACTTGCCGAGGATTGACGGTAGAGCGAGTTGAGATCAAGTTTCAGACTTGTGACGATCTTAGGCCATGGACTTTAAGACGGGATTTAAGAACCAAGAGAGACGGCATAATTTTTACATGTTGGCCCAGCGAAAGATAACTTATTCAGAGTTGGAAAACGATTTGATTTTTCAAACATATTTAAAAAAGGGTGAGTAGTACTTAGTAATATCTATACAAAAGCAATAGAACTAGGTGAAGTAAATGATAAACAATTATCAGACAAAATAATAAATAAATTCATATAATTTTTCGGATTATAAGTAAATTATTTGAAGAAATTAAGTATTTTAAGATCCATTTTGTGATCTGATTGTTTTAAAAATTCAATATATAATGATAATTAAACATCTAGAATTGAAATGCAGACGCAAAAACAATAATGCACGAGAAGATGTGTGGGTAACTGAACTTCGACATTAAATGTTATACAATTTAATGAACTTTGTTGTTTGTTTTATTTTATAGTAAAATTTGCATGTAAATATAAAATTGGTGCTATATTTAACGATGAACAAGGAAGCATAAAATTCACTTTGAATGCGTATTCTTTGCATTTTGAAAATATGACTTTTCTTTTAAGTTCTGCTGCAGCAGAAATGTGTACATTTAATGCAGACTTGAGCATCGACACTCCGTGATTTTCTAAGAGCTCTTCTCAACTTTCTCTCACTCAACATCGAGTCCTCACGAATTAATCAGCCAAATGGAAAGAGGCAATTAATCAAAACTCGAACATTGGAGTGGATTTCGCTGTCGAGTACCATCGACAAAATAAAACACAACTACGCTAATTACCTGGTAACTAATTTATGAAAATGGTTTCTCTTTTTAATTGCTCTGGATAAAGTATTGTCCCGGGAGTAAATTAACAATTAATTAAAATTTCTCTTGAAGGAAGACATACGATGACACTTTTGAGATAATTAATTTCTGTGGGCAGAACAATTTACTTCAATAAAACAATGAAGCCAGAGAAAAGTAGTTTTCTCGACATCTCGTATTCCTCGAGTAAAACGCATTCTCAGCGGATTTTCATTCTCCTTTTTCGAATTTACTTTTTGACACATAATACTGGGGTAAATATCACGATCTAAATCCTAAAGAAGTGACATTGATCAATGTCAAGGATTTGGCTACGGAATCCGATGTTTAGAATGCAGCCCGCAACACTCGTGTGTATTGCGGGTTGCAGAGATATACTGGCTCCTCCATCTGTTCTGTGACGAGAATATCGTATTTTCAAAAGAATACAGGTGTTGCGATTTATGTGTGACAGCGATTGATTTCCCAGGACATTTTTGGGTACCTACTGTTCATTATATCGCTTAAGTTTTCATTCGGTTTTTAATACTGATGGAAAATTCAAAATACTCACACCACCCATGAATGTCCTCAGGAATAGGCAAAACGGGTAACAGGGCCTCTTTGGGATTCCGAAAAAATTACTTTTTAGTGCCATTTTTCCAGGAAAGTGAGTCCTTTGCCTCAACTCTGAGTTTTTGGATAACTTTTCTTAATGTGGTTCAAATAATTTATTTATTATTGAATTCCGTTGTTCCCTATATAACTTTATTATACAGATAGTCCAAAACGAACAAAATGTTTCAAATTCAGTTAAAATGTACAAAATTTCCCCGGTGCTCTGCATCCTTGAGCCTCACATGCTACGGAGCCACCCAATTGAATTTTAGAAACATGCCCACCCCCGAAATAAATCCTTCGTACGCCCATGAAAACATCCAACTGCTCTCAACCACGCGTCCAACAAGTCTTGAAAACAAACGTCCGCCCAGCGGAAAATCCAAAGACTTACACAGGTTCTTAATTCACTCCACAGTCGAACAAACCTCCGTTAGAGAATCTCATTCAAATAAAACCCCGTAAGATAACAAAACGAAGAGGAACTCAACTGACTTATATTTAATATCCACCGAGTTATTAAACGCCTCCGCAGTGTAAGACACCTTCGGGGAACAAATCCTTTTAATTAACAATTAAAATGCTCCGTCCCCATGGCAACCCGGGGTGGGGGGTGGAATGTTGCAGAGGCGGCAGGAAAGCTAGAGATAGTCGTTTGCACGCACAGGGCAAGGGCCAAGCCGCCACTTGCGTGCCCCCCCCTGTCCCCCCCCCCCTGTTTCCCACCCCCTGTCCCCCACCGCCTACATGCAGACACAGGGTGAAGGTAGACCAGGATGTCGTGAAAATGTGTGTTTGTTTTTTTTGTCAGGGGATGAAAACGTGATGGAATTTACTGTGACGTAACTTTCAAGCTTGGTAGGATGAGATGAGCTTCAAATATTAAAGTGTAATTTATTGCGCTGGCCGTTGACTAGAGAAATAATCTTTGTCAAAAGTTAGAACTTTGATAAAATGAAGAAGCTTCCTAAAATATGCCGAACGATTGCTCCTCACAGTGCTACAATCTGTTGAGATGTGTCAGAAAACATGTTTAACCAGTATTCTGAGGCAATAAGGCATTGATTCTTATTGGAATTAGCTATACTCAAAGTGTTTTTGTAGTGCATTGATAATGATATTTTCGAATCAGACGTTATTCAATTGTGGCAGGATACGGATACGTTTTAAATAACAAAATAGATGGATTTTTGTTGTTCTGTAATTTATAAGATTGAACAGTCAGAGAATAAATGTTTATTGTAGAAAGTGATGGATTGTTTAAGTTAAACACAAAATCTAAATAACATTCACTTATAACAGTCTTTTTTGTGCATCAAATCAATGTCGGACTGACACGAGGGAGGAACCTGGTTCGAGCCCAGCGACCTGCCATCCTGCCCGTGGTCCGCCTTCACTCCCCCGCTCACTCACACCGACTGAAGCGGTATAATTACTTCCATCCTCTTCCTGAACATGCTAATAATCCTTCAACAGGCTATTAGTTTTAATACCCGAACAATACGTCGTTAAGCCATGGAGGTGCCGTGTTTCAGCAGACGCAACCCGCAACGCACTCGTGCACTGCGGGCTGCCTAAATCCTCTTAATCTTGCCGTGTTATTTTGCAAGGCCTAATATTTCCACTGACCTACACGCATTTACACACTTATGAATTACTAATAAACGTGTAAATGATACGGTCGTCACCCACAACTATGTACAATTTATCACCTTTGCACTGGTTTAAAAATGTTGGTATCAATTACTTAGAATGCAAATATCAACTTGATCACTAAGATTAAAATCTTGGTGTATAATAAAAAGTTGCGATCGAAATGAGTCAAACTGATTTTGCAAAGTATGTTCACCGTATAGCAAATATCATGTAGATCAGAGAAACGGCCTGTGATTTTCACAAGAAAATCACCAATAAAACAATCATTTATGAGATTAAACATGATTGATGGAGACTTGCTGAAACTTTCCAGAATTGCTGAATATCTCGCACTTTTACATGGAAGTGGAACAGATAAAATTCTTGTACAGTTTCCTATTCTCTTCGTACCAATTTGCTTCTTCTGAATTCGCAGCACAGATTCCAGAATCAATCCGTTTTGATGGAGCGAAAAGGATTTCGATTTGCTGCTTGAAATCGTCATACAAAATTACAATACTCAATTTAACTCGGAAATTGAAATTGTCAAATTTGAATATCCAGGACTAACGCTGGATTTAACTCGGCTGTTACGCAGGTCCTGGATTAAGTCGAATGTTCACGCACAATGCAAGCAAATAAGAGAATTTTCATTGTGCGTTTTCCGAGTCGGATGAAAACTGCTCCAAGTGATTATAGTTTCAGCTATTAAACGTCTGGAATTATCCAGCCTCTTTGCTCCGGAGCATTTGCGCTAAACTATTCAAAGCAGAGCGGAGTAAATGACTAAGAAATGGAAGCTCCCGAAAACGTAATGGTTATTTGGGGGGGGGGGGGGGGGGGGGAGACTTGAATTGGCATTAGGCTGAGTTTAAATGAACTACGTGTCGTTTTTTCGTCTCCTTGGAGAGAGAGAGAGAGAAAAGATTCAGGAAGAGAGATTAGTTTTAAGTAGACTTCTGTAAAAGTTGAATGAGACAAATTATTCTTAATTGTCTTCCCTCGTCAAAAATATCATACAAAAAATTTAAAAAAACTGTACAAATGGAGTGCCACATTTATAATGAATATTACATATTTACGTTCATTACATATTCACGTTTATAGCACGAGTATTTAAAGGCATATCTTAAAAAAGTTTAAGACTATAGGAAGGTAATACCCGTAATACCCGTACGGGTAATACCGTAATTGAAAACTTTTCAATTTTTGAAAGTTCAGATTACAAGATAATCTCTTAAACAAAAATAAAACTCGAGGAAAACTGGATTCAAAATACATTCATAATGAACATAAATATTTAAATTCGTGATGTATTCATGTTTTAGCACGACCAATTTGAAGACAAATCGCGCAAATAAACCTCAAAGACACAACCCATTTTGCGATATTTGATATGTTGTGATTACATAATATTAGATTCTCGAATCCCATGATGAAATGTATTTATGTTACGTAAGCTATGACGTATGGAAATAGATCGACTGGACAACCACACATATGTTTGTATTATTACTTCTGTTTGTAAATTATACCACAGCAAACGAAAACCTCAAGAAAATAAACAGATCTGTTCAAAACTAAATCCCAGGCGAGGTTTACTCAATATGTATAAATTAGAGTAAACTCATAATCAACATAAATATCAACATAAATACTGATGATTCTGTTTGTGAACATGATTGTAACGATTCTTCTAGATGTCGCGAGAGAGAGAGAGAGAGAGAGAGAGAGAGAGAGAGAGAGAGAGAGAGAGAGAGAGAGAGAGAGAGAGAGAGAGAGAGAGAGAGAGAGAGAGAGAGAGAGAGAGAGAGAGAGAGAGAGAGAGAGAGAGAGAGAGAGAGAGAGAGAGAGAGAGAGAGAGAGAGAGGCTTGGAAGTGGGTCAGAGCCGAGCGATTGCATGCGAGGGGCTGGGGTGAAATAATGCCACTCTTGATTCCGACCTCGAGGACGGAATATTGAGTTTAGATTCCTGTAGGATGTCTCATTGCTACGTTACTTTCAGATGATGAGATGGAGAATATTCTGATTTATTATTGAAACATACATTCACTGTCATACGGATCCAAGAATTCACTGTCTTGGTTAAAACAACGAGAGAAAATGGCAATAGGTTTAGGAAACTAACACATTTTCTACCAATTCGCACAATTTTAAGTATAAACACGAAATGATAGCATTAATTAAGCGACCATAGCGAGCATTACCATAGTACTCTAAAGGTTCTTTCTCAACCAATAAATCTAAATGTTCGCACAAACACTAAAATGCCATGCCAGAGGTGAAGTTTAGGAGTCCGAAAAGTGAAAATGAACCCATTGTTCAATCTACTTCATGCAACGTCATTAGGACGAACTTTGTATCATATATTTCCGATTTGTATGCCAATCTGTCCAGTTAAGCTTATTCTGGAATAGCTGAAAAAAAAATCATTGATGAAGAATTATTCACCAAACATGGAATAAGTTTATTATTGATTATCTTAATCACTTTTAGAACGAATGGATGTGTTTTAACTTAAAATTATCAATACCATTAGTTGAAACATAAATAGAAAACACACAACCGAAGATTATAAAAATGTCAAGCATTCAAATCCATTTTTTTGAAGAAACCCCAAATGAATAGAAAACAAAAGAAGAAGTATTTTTTGTTCGAAGACTCGATCCATCAAGCAAACTACAAATACCATCTGAATATTCTCTCCTCATGAACATCATATAATCCCAGTGGAAGCAACAAAGCTTTCCGTCATCTTCCCCTGTCAATACACTTTGAATGTAAACCAGCAATAAAAGCGCTGTCAGGCTGTCAGGATGTCTCAGGCTGTCAGGACGATAATGTGGAATATTGAAAGATGTTTGAGCGCGTCGGTTGGGATCAGGAGATATGAAGACATCGCAGAGCTGTCGGCGAACACGACACGTGGTGACAACACGCGTGACGTCACGTCACGTGTCACGCGTGACGTGATGTCACGTGTCACGCGTGAATAGCTCAACACTAGCAGGACAGTGATGTTGATGCAGAGTGAAAATAGCAGTGGAGACACAGGGCAAAGCCGCTTGAGCAGTCAAAACGGCTTTATAATAATGAAATATACGATTATTTTGTAGACACAAATGTAGAACTACATTTTCAACTTTACTACTTGACAAAAACGCAGTTATATTTACCCGTACAATAGAAACAGATTATTAGCCAAAACGGTGAGCCAAAAAGGCTACATGATGATATTATATGATTTTTGTACACACAACTAAATGGCTATACACGAGACATTTTAGAAACTAGCCCTTTTGTCTCTCTATTCCGGTAGCCTACCTATTTGTTATTTCTAGTTAATTATTATTTTACTTTATTGTATCTGATTTGTTGTGTTTTTTTCTAAATGCTCCTAAAACATGTGTGTTCTTAAGCCCAATTTACACGGAGCAACTTCTTGTTCAACTTCTGTGTCACAGTTCTGTGACAAGAAGTTGCGTCGTGTAAATACAAAATTGTATGGAAAGTGCGAATGTGACACAGAAGTTGTTCAAGAAATTGTACCGTGTAAATCAGGCTTTATATATTTATATTATGCACACCACAGATGAGCTCTCTGAGCTTTGTGGGTTGTGTGATTTTTGTGTATATCTACAATAAATAATAAAGGAGTAAAAATACGGTGATCCAAAAAGGCTAAGATAAACGCAGTTGTATACCTCACATTTTTTACGCTGCTAGAGCCAAATAAAAGTATGCCAATTAAGACCAATATTTATTTCTGTAGATTTTATTTTTACTGTCTATAGTTTATGTTTTATCACTTGTATCTACTCTCAACTTTCAGTTTTATTTCCTCTTCATCGGTTCAAATGAATTCAGCTTTATTTTTACACTTCTCAACTTCAATCACATCCACACGCTTCAATAAACGTAATAACAAAGATAATACCAAACCTGCATGCATCATTTCAAAATCATAATGGAGATAATATTGAAATTGTATATGAGAACGGGAACAATGTCCGAATGACGGCTGTATTTTCCTGGAATATTCCACTTGCTGCACATATATCAGTAAGCAAAACCGCGATTCATGTAATAATATTCCCGTTCATGCTGCTCTCGCTGCATTCTCAAGTCGCCCACTGCAACGTGATTCCAGTCATCATCGGAGCACTGCAGATAAGCATTGCATGATGCCAAAGCCGTCTTCAATTCCATCTTTTATTTAGTAGCGCTACATCGATCCAGATAAAAATGTAAAATCTTGGAGCGCTCAGTTATGCATGCTATGACTGGTAGATGAGAATGTAGAATGTAGAATGTAGAGAACTTGTGACGAAGCAAAGCTTGTTGTGTTTGATTATATACAGAAAAACAGCTCCGTATTGTTGGTACCTACTATGCAAACATAATCATGCTGCAATTACAATCTAACTTTGTAAATATTATCTTGGGTTACACATGAACAGTTACATTTTATTTAAAATTTGAGTGTTCAGTTTTAAAGTTTTTAGAACTTTTAGCATTTTTCCAATTGAAAAATTGTAACAAAAATATTTTTTTCTGACATTACAACTTCAACCTCAACTCACAAATATAAAAAATTAAACTAGGAAAACGCTCAGTGTAACGCGTTGATGAGCGAGCACAGAACATGCAACATCCCCATAGTAACGATGCACGACATGGCACAAGACGATTTTCTCTGCAATTTTTCAATCTCCATAATACTCTGCATGAATAACAGATCCATTGTGTCGTGAAGTCTTACCTACATACCTTCTCCAGAAATCTCTTGTGACATCCCATACTAAACTCGTAAAATTACAATTAATACTTGACTGATTGGGCTTACAATATGTAAAATTTAATATTAAGTTGGTCTTGATCACCATGCAAAATTTGAACTTAATGTGAACATTTTTATTGTCGACCAATCAGAAGACATTATTTAAACTTAAACCAATTAGAGGATTTGGCCTTCGTACTGCATCCGATTTTATGCGCTAGCTCAAAAATGCTTTCATTTTACTGTTCATTGTGGATAGCTTGGCTGCTCTACAGGCCTTGCCTTGGAACAGAAGCTTAAAGAAGGCAGGGATGACAATTTAGTATACATTTTTCAAGATTATGGAATAAAATGACCTTCAAATGACAAAACTTTTGAAAATAACTACAGATTAGACTGAAAATTGGCAAAAATACCTTCAATGTTGGTACCAATGACCATGCGAAGTTTTAAGTTAGTCGGTCAATAGGTTCTAGTTTAAATTACAAAAATCACCGTAAAAATGGTTTCAAATTTGAACCAATGGGAGGATTTGGCTGAAATTTATTATGATTGGGTAAATTGTCGGTTGAAATGACTTTGCTAAATTTCAAATTGATCGGAACAACCAATCGAAAGATAATTTTTTTAAAATTTGAACCAATCACAGGAGCCCGTTCAAAAACGATCCCAGGGACCTCATAGATTACGTTAGTATGTGTACAAAATTTCAGATCGATTGCTTGAGCGGTTTGACCTGGGCTGTGACCACACACACAAAAAAAAAAACACACAGAGAAAGTGCCATAAGAGTACCGTGGTGACGCTCGCTACGCTCGCTCAATTATATCATTTGATAGGATTACTTGAGATTGTACGAATAGGTATATAGTACATATTGAAATGGAAACGCTAATAAATAAAGTGCCAATAAACTCAGGAACTACAGAATAAAAACATAGTTTCTTACCAATGGATTTGTGTTGTCTTTCAATAAAAATTAAGCTGGTTCTCTATCTTTACGTCTGAATTACACAATTAATCTAATTTTTAGATTTTTCTAGATTTTTATAATTTTTATGATCCTTGTAAAAATTATCTGAAGAAACGTTAATATTCACGGCACCTCCACTGACAACCTCCTCGTACATGGCACCTCCACCAGATAACCTCCTTGTTCACGGCACCTCCACCTGACAACCTCCTAGTACACGGCACCTCCACCTGACAACCTCCTAGTACACGGCACCTTCACCTGACAACCTCCTAGTACACGGCACCTCCACCTGACAACCTCCTAGTACACAGCACCTCCACCTGACAACCTCCTAGTACACGGCACCTCCACCTGACAACCTCCTAGTACACGGCACCTCCACCTGACAAACTCCTAGTTCACGGCACTTCCACCTGACAACCTCCTAGTACACGGCACCTCCACCTGACAACCTCCTAGTTAACGGCACCTCCACCTGACAGTCTCCAAGTTCACGGCACCTCCACCTGACAACCTCCTAGTAAGCGTCTTATCTTGTAATTTCCCGTAGGTGTGTTCTGCGTGTTACGTCTTCCTTCACACATCAGGCGTCCACTTCACACGCGCTTCATTGCGCTTCGCTCTAATGCCAGGTAAGTCGCAGCCACAGGAAGTTCCAGACAACATGCAGGAGGGTAGACCAAGTCGATCAAACAGTCTCAAATAACTATTAGCTACACAATACAATGTGTACAAGCATTGTGAATACCGGTATGTCAAACACACATTCTCATGTAAATGGATAGAAATGAAAATAGTTTACAGATATAAAATGAGAAAATATATTGTATAAGTTTCACTCTTCTGCCACAATACGTATGAAGACACCGAAGTGCTTCTTTTATAAATAACCAAGTACCATTTACATGAATAATAAAATATTACGAGATTATCACAAATAAAACCGAATTAAGCGAATAGTTTATCCAAGTTCAGGTAGAAACATCTGAATAATTGAAACAGTTAAAAGTTCTCCATATTTTAGTGAAAACCCCGTCTAACTTTCAGTTGGCAATACTTTATTTATTCTATATTATTTATTATAATACTTTATATTTATTTTATTTATTATTTTATTTATACCTGCCCAAATTAAGAGACTTCGATGCATAATTTCGTAATAATGTCTTACCCAAGTTTAAGAATATCTTTGAAAACATTGAAGAGATCTTAAAAGTGTGAATTTGTCCGTAAAGTCAAATCATCAAAACACAAGGATTCGTATCTTCCAAACGTCACATTTACCTCTCTCTCTATTTCCCATCATCAGCATTTAACTTGAGGCATCCTATGCGAAACCGCCGTGCGGCTTGCCTATCATCCAGCCACATGAAGACGCTAGGAAATGAGGGGCGGAGACTGAAGGGGGAGGAAAGGGGGGCGTCAAAGTTTCGAAAAGGTTCACATCATGTCAAGCGGAAACCGAAACAGAATTAAAACTCAATTACGTAGAAAACTACCCCCTCGGATTTATTGTTCATAACTCCGCTGTAAGTCGGCGAGATCTCATCGTCTTGCTGATTACGTACGTGTAATATGCTTTTAATACTCCACACGGGTTGTTAAGAAAATTGCGTGTTTCGGTTGGCGAGATTGCTTTAGTTTTAGTGGAAAGTCTTGAAGATCTCACTCGAGATGAAACTGTGGTGAAGATCATTTGGTTGATGGTTTAATATTAACTTCATGTAAAATTAACAACAGATAGTTATGTCGGAAACTCATAAAATATTCACGTTGGTAGAATGTACAGAATATTTGTGATCGGCGGAACTTGATCCAAATAAGTTTTTTTCTGAAGTTTTTTTTTACGGAACAGGTTGGGTGAGTGGTTAACGCTCTGAACTTGTATTCCGGAGGCCCGGGTTCGATTCCTGCGGCCGTCCTTCCTGACTGTTTTTTTTTCGTGGTTTTCCCTCAGTCGACAGGCAAATGCTGGGAAGGTACCCTACTAATAGGCCACGACAGCCTCCTTCCCACCTTCCATCCGTACCTAATCTTCACCATCATCTCCCAATCATCATCATATTCATTCATCCGTCGCCATTAGCCTCGCTGCAGAACAGTGCGACGTTAAGCCCCAGACAAAAAAAGATTTTTTAGATTGGTGTTGAAAGTTACTGTTAAATAGACAGATTGACAGCCATTCTTACACGTGCCAACAAAATGGCCGCCGCAGTCAAAATAGACAATTCCTGACGTCACTACAAACTTTCTGAGAGTTTCATTTCCGATTATAAGAATTACTAAAGGCGGATTAGAATTTCCACTCTTACTTTCCCAGAATGATATTACTAACAACTTGAAAAGTGTCTACTGAAAATGGATGCCCATTGAAAAGGTTGCCGAAGGATCTTATGTAACCTGCGCGATACCATTCACGAACCAGTTCGCCCGAAACTCTTTGAAATCTAAATTCAAAGACTCGCACTTTATATGTGTATTTATAAAATAACCCAAATGGAATTGAATTGCTGTACAGCAATTTCGTGCGTTTCAATGGGCCGGATTTTGGCAATGTTTCTATGAAACATGGAATTGCGCTGACATTTTGGGTCTTTGAACCCGTCACTAATGATTCTTCGGCACAAAGAATTCTTAATGGATTCGTATTTCAATTATTTCAAACTCGTTATCTGCGCTTCTGTGTGCGCATGCCGGGTTAAATGAATGCACAAGTTGGGGGCCAACATTTTCCAGTCTTCATTAATTTCAATCAATAGCAACTTTACTGTGTGAATCAAATAACAGAAACAAGCACTGGTATTCAAATCTAGAACTCCATTACGTTCTTAATTGACAAGTTTAAATGTGTTGCTACAGGTAAGTGCTTATGGGGTGATTGCCGCAAAATAGGTACAGCAATTATGCATGAAACAAATACTAAAATAGTTGAGTTTGACAGTATGACATTTGATCTGTCACGAGTGGATCAAATTATAAATTAATAACTACCTATCATTTTCCTTTTCGCAAATGTCAAATGTAGGTCGATTTTCCAGATATCAATTGTAACTTAAACAATTATCAGAATAATTGAAATGATTTGCCAAATTTCTTAAAAACACTATAGAAATATCACACTGGCTCTTAAAACGTGCACCTATACCAAGGACCCTCTAAATCTGATTATCCATAGTAAAGTAGAGTATAAACTGTAAATAATTTGTCATTTGATACTAAGAAAATGATTTTGTTTGAAATCATTGGGTGAACGAACAGTTTGGTAATTAATATTTTGTGAAAAGATTGGTCTGATCCGTGACTTTGGATTCCAGCTTTGAATGGAGACGCTTATTTATTAATCTAACGAAAAAATATCTGTGATTTTTGTTTATTTACAATGATTTATGACATGGATGACGCCAGAATTACAGGTTAATGAGCTCACCTAAGAATCATTGAAATGGACTTCCACCCTTCTACCTCTGATGTACAGATACACACAACGTCATCGAGCTACTTCTATAATCAACTCAACATTATTACTCATTCTTGACACTTATCATCGCATTACCTCCAACACTCTTCTCGAATAACAAATCCAATTCACGATTCCTAAATCATCCTCACTGCACATAATTCGCTGGACTCCTCGCGGAAAGATGCTCGTCTCATCTGCGCAACAATCGTCCCTCGGGTGTGTTTTAATCCGGAATCTTCCCGGCGTCTTGGCAGCGGCCCAGCGCGCGCGGCGGCTCATGTTGAGTATAATTGCATTAGCTACGTCACTCGGGCGAATAAAAGAAGAAAGATCGGCGCGCGGAGCTAACATGGGTAGTTTGCTGCGCTAAGGGGTTGGGAGGGGGAGGGTTAAAGACCCAGGTCAATATCCCGAGGAATGACATTAGATATTCTTCGTTTACTTTAAGGTATGTAAGTAAGGTAATGATAAAACTTAAGGTGATACTAGCGCTCGGCCGTTTTAGAAAATCGGGAGAGAAAAATTGTTTCATATGTGAGTGTAACTTTTACAGGATGTTCACATGATCAATCTGATTGTATATTAGTAGCACTTTTTTATTTTTGCTTATTGCATCGTTAATTAGGCGCCGGTTATTCAACAAAACCACGCAAAACTATGAAATTTGCGATACGATTGGAGACCAAACCCATTGATCTCAAATTTTAATCATGATTAAATAAAAGACAAACTTAGGGTTATCCCTTGGCACATTTTTGAAATTTAATTTTATACGGCGCCCAGGGAGACTAGAAAATAGCTCATTTTTCACCAAAAATCCAAAATTTATTACTAATTAACGAAATAAAAAATAAAAAATGTACAAAGGGATAACCCTAAGTTTGTCTTTTATCTAATCACGATTAAAATTTCAAATAATTTGGTCAAACCATTTCGTCTCCAATCGTATCGCCAAAAGTGTCTACAAAAAGCAGCAAAATCGCTCGCGCTTGCAGCACCTTAAAGACTTTAAAGAAGTACAGGGTCACTTCCAGGCGATGATAATAAAGAATTGCTATGCATTTTATGCATTTCTGCAGACCGCTGTTGCAGTTTTTCAATGGAAAACTTTTAAATGTAAGATAAAATAACTCAGCAAATTTGTTCGTGCGACGCTCATGGATTATCGCGTCCTGACTGAGATTTTTACGAAGTTACCTTCAAGCTAGAGGCAAATTATGTGAAGGTTCCTACTAATAGGACACGTCCGCCTCCTCCTCGCCTATTCATCATCATTCATCCGTCATCATCAGCCTAGTTGCAAAACAGTACGACGTTAAATACTGAATTAACATAAAGATGGGAGATATGTGCTAGACAAGTAATAACTATTATTATATTCCATATTTAAAACATGTCACCGACATGCTGCTCCGACTTCTACATCAGCTAACATGTGTCCATGTCCCCCCCCTTTCTCCCCCTCCCCGCCCCTATCAAGCCATGAGTTGTGATTGATATTGGATTATACTTCTCGTGACATCTGCATCGCAATTCTTTTGTCTTTCTCAATGCAAAACCTGAGATGAGAGAAATAAATTGCATTTACGAATGTCAAAACAAAATATGTTGATGAAAATTGATGCATTTTCTTCCAGACGAGATATCTGAAGAGAAACTGGGTTAATATACATGATACAGTTAAAATGATACCTTGTCTTTTATCTGGATTGTCTACAAGAATCTATAAACTGGTGTAACTTCAGTTTAGAACTAAATATGAACCAACTTCAGGCAGGAGATATCAGGACTCATCTGAGAGAGGTTAATTCGTGTTTCCCTCGGTCGAAATCATTTTCCTCAGGCAATATTACTAATCCACGACCGCCTCCTTTGCACCGTCTATCTCACTTAAGGTCTACCTAGAATTGACGTAACGGCGCCGTTACAAAAGAATGTAACATTCTTTTCTTTCCGTCACTATGGCCAGACTATTTCACTTCCCATACTCAACATTCCCGTTCCGTCCAATACAAGTACGTTTCACAAGGAATTTGCAACAGCAAAACATCTATTTTCTATTTGGAATTCCTTTTTTCCGCACTAGTTTTGGCTAGTTTTCTGGCACATTACCTCTTCCTCACTTAACAATAGAGGACCAAACAAAATCCACATTTCTGATGGATATACAATGTTTTATTGGCGTTTGTATTTTTGCATTTGCCCTCAGGCGCTGAAAGGTCCTTGTAGAAACGTACCGTTACGCGAACCGTTAAAATCCGTCCAATATTGTAAACATCTAACCATCCACTTTTTACACCAAAACGTTTTTAAATACGTCAGCCACAATATTCTAGTATCTTCTATAAAAATATGAGTAAATATGTAAACACATCAGAATGCGCTGATAGTTGACGTGGGGAAATAAAGCCCAGGCGCGATGCAGAACAAGCTTCTACTTGTTAAAAACCTCCCCCCCCCCCATCTGTCAGGATATTATAATATCGTTTCCTCTCAACTCACAGGATTATGACGTCATTTCAACGGAGACGCCGGATTCCGTAAACAAACTCCGCCATTGAAGCTCCTCCAGGCGGAAATCATTCCGCTACAAACAAGAAGGATTATATCCGCTCGGCATTGCCGCGCATGCGCACACAGACAATAGCAACTCGCTGCTAAGAGGATTGGAGTTTACAGGATTTTATTCATATTCTTGCGATGTGAAAACATTCGCACGAGATTCATTTTCAGTTTGGTTTCGTGATTCAGATTCAGATTCAGATTCAGATTGTTTATTTGTTACAAATAGTATAAATACAGGTGGTAACATCTTAAGACTAATGATTCTTATAACAACTTATGGATAACATTTTGATTGTAATTATGGCAAGGTATGAAACTATTATGTAACATAATGGAAGTATATATATGCTAAGTATAAATCTAAATCTAAAAGTAACAACATATTGTAATTTTTTAATTTAATAGTAACTATGAAATAAGCGCTGTAATTTTCCATTTTATATTTTATATTTTTTCCATCCTTTTCATTTTGCACTAGTTAACTGTCAGTCTTCTTTTAAAATCCTCTATATTAACTGATGCCTCCTTAAAAACACTATGATTCAGTCCATTCCATTCCTTAATAGTTCTATTTACAAACGAGTATTTTGCTTTATCCAGCCTTGCCTCTATTAGCCTAATTTTTGCCCAGTGATCTTTTCTTCCATAGTATCTTGGTTCCTTTAATCTATTTCCTATTTCCCTCCACGCTCTTTGCCCTGTGACTGCTCTGTACATATTACACATCCTCATCTGCTTCCTTCTACTCTCCAACGACTTCCATCCCAACTCCTCGATCATCTTAGTCACACTGTCTGGTACCCTCTGCAGCTTAATATTTAGCCCTTCCTGCCTCTTAGCTTTAATAATCCATTTCCTCCTCCTTAACTTCCCTGTGACTCTTCTCGCTGCCCACCTCTGTATGCTTTCTAATTTCTTGATCTGCCCCACTTGATACGGATCCCACACAGCCGCCGCATATTCCGCTATTGGTCTTATCAACGTCATGTAAGCCTTTTCCTTAACAGCTTCGCATGTCCCTTCCAAGTTTCTCATGACAAAGTTAAGAGTTTTAGTTGCTTTTGTTGTGATTTTCTCTGTGTGATCTTTCCAATTTAACTCCTTATCTAACACTACTCCTAAATATTTATAACTTGGTTTTGTCTCTAATCTGACTCCACCCATTTCATACTTTGGTTCCTCCCCGTGCTTCTTGTTCACGAACCTGACTACTTGGCACTTATTGACATTAAATTTCATCTGGTTTTCCTCCGCCCATCCCCATAGTTTGTTTAAGTCCCTTTGGATTTCATTCTCATCTTCCTGTTTCTTAATCTCTCTGTATATGACTGTGTCGTCTGCAAATAATCTAATTCTCGAGTTAAGTGTTCCTTTAATGTCGTTAATATAAATTAGGAAGAGCAGTGGCCCCAACACACTGCCTTGCGGCACCCCTGACGTTACCTTGATCTCTGCTGAGACCCCCTCTCCCACCCTCACTTTCTGATTTCTTCCTTCTAGGAAGTCTGTAATCCAGCAAACAACTCTCCTGTCCAATCCTATTCCCTTCAACTTCTTGACTAATCTGGCATGTGGCACTTTGTCAAATGCCTTTTCTAGGTCTAGAAAGACAGCATCCACTTTTGTGCCCTTGTCCAGGCTGTCTATTATATCCTGTGTGAGCCCAGCAAGTTGGGACTCACAGGAGAATCCTTCCCTGAACCCGTGTTGCTCATCTACCAACCACCCTTTCCTATCCAAACATTCCCTAATATATTTACAAATTACCTTCTCCATCAGCTTACAGACAGAGCTCGTCAGACTAACTGGTCTGTAGTTCACAACACGACATCTCTCACCACCCTTAAAAATCGGAACAACTGTCGCCTGTTTCCATCCATTTGGCAATTTTCCTTTTTCAATTGACTTTAAGAAAATTTCTAGGAGATATGGTTCAATTGCTGCCCCTGCCCCCCTTAATAGCTCCGCTGTGATACCATCGGGTCCCGGTGCTTTTCCCTTTCCCATTTTTTGAATTGCTCTTCTTATATCTCCCCTTGTTATATTTATTTTTATTTCTTCCAATCCCTCACCTTCTTCCACCGTGTTTACGGTGGGTTTACGATGTCGTGTTTACAGTTACGATATCAATGTCAGTTTTGATATTTTTCACAATTATAATTCCAAACATGGTTTATATTTTTACAAAATCAAAGGATCAAATTATTTTTTACTGGTGTAAAAAATTATTTGTTGGTTACGAATTTTACAAATATATGGATCATCACTCTAGGTAAAATGAATCTGACATTTGAATCAGATGTAAAATTATGACCTTTCGTTTCCGCGGCAAAAACATGCGGTTCCGGATAAAGATGATTTCTAGTG